>JAINUT010002226.1:0-24555 GCA_020205555.1 Panax stipuleanatus
GAAACCAATGAAACATAAGAAGGTATCCTTAAATGAAGACATGTGTGAGATGTACGCATCGTTTTTAATGCGATAGTCATGGGATTACTCCTTTTTATGCTAATCAAACTAGAACGAATTCATAGGACTCACGAGACCTCTTTCTTTGACAATTTGAGAGACCAAATGAAACAATAAGAAGGTCTCCCTATATCAAGACTTGTGTGAGATGTACGCATCGTTTTTAACGCGATAGTCATAGGATTGCTACTTTGATGCTAATCAAATTAGAACGAAGTAATAAGACTACTAATCACCTCCTTCTTTCACAATTTTAGAGAACCAATGAAAAAATAAGAAGGTCTCTTTAAATGAACACATGTGTGAGATGTACACATCGTTTTTAACGCGATAGTCATGGGATAGCTCCTTTTGATGCTAATCAAATTAGAACGAAGTTATAGGACTCCTAATCACTTCTTTCTTTGACAATTTTAGTGCACCAATGAAACAATAAGAAGGTCTCCCAAAATGAATACTTTTGTGAGTTGTACGCTTGTTTTTGAACCCGATAGTCATGGGTTTCTCCTTTTGACGCTAATCAAACTAGAACGAACTAATACAACTCTTAATCACCTCTTTCTTTGTAAATTTGTAAAAACTAATGAAACAATAAGAAGGCCTCCCTAAATAAAGACTTGTGTGAGATCTACGCATCTTTTTGGACGCGATAGTGATGTGATTGCCTTTTGATGCTAATTTGAACTAGAACGAAGTAATAGGGCTCATAATCACCTATATTTTGATAATTTGAGAGAACAAATGAAACAATAAGAAGGTCTCCCTAAATGAAGACTTGTGTGAGATGTACGTATGGTTTTGAACTCGATAGTCATGGGTTTATCATTTTAACGCTAATCAAACTAGAACGAAACACAACTCTTAATCACCTCTTTCTTTATAAATTTTAAACAACCAATGAAACAATATTGAGGTCTCCCTAAATAAAGACTTGTGTGAGATCTACGCATCGTTTTGGATGCGATAGTGATGTGATTGCTCCTTTTGATGCTAATTTCAACTAGAACGAAGTAATAGAACTCATAATCACTTATATTTTGATAATTTGATAGAACTTATGAAACATTACGAAGATCTCCTAAATGAAGACTTGTGTGAGATGTACGGATTGTTTTGAAGGCACTAGTGATATGATTGCTCCTTTTGATGCTAATCAAACTAGAACGAATTCATAGGACTCACGAGACCTCTTTCTTTGACAATTTGAGAGACCAAATGAAACAATAAGAAGGTCTCCCTATATCAAGACTTGTGTGAGATGTACGCATCGTTTTTAACGCGATAGTCATAGGATTGCTACTTTGATGCTAATCAAATTAGAACGAAGTAATAAAAACTACTAATCACCTCCTTCTTTCACAATTTTAGAGAACCAATGAAAAAATAAGAAGGTCTCTTTAAATGAACACATGTGTGAGATGTACACATCGTTTTTAACGCGATAGTCATGGGATAGCTCCTTTTGATGCTAATCAAATTAGAACGAAGTTATAGGACTCCTAATCACTTCTTTCTTTGACAATTTTAGTGCACCAATGAAACAATAAGAAGGTCTCCCAAAATGAATATTTTGTGAGTTGTACGCTTGTTTTTGAACCCGATAGTCATGGGTTTCTCCTTTTGACGCTAATCAAACTAGAACGAACTAATACAACTCTTAATCACCTCTTTCTTTGTAAATTTGTAAAAACCACTGAAACAATATGACGGTCTCCCTAAATGAAGACTTGTGTGAGATCTACGCATCGTTTTGGACGCGATAGTGATGTGATTGCTCCTTTTGATGCTATTTCAATTAGAACGAAGTAATAGAACTTATAATCACCTATATTTTGATAATTTGAGAGAACTAATGAAACATTAAGAAGGTCTCCCTAAATGAAGACTTGTGTGAGATGTACGGCTCGTTTCACTAGTGCAGGATTGGTCCTTTTGATGCTAATCAAACTAGAACGAATTCATAGGACTCATAATCACCTCTTTCTTTGACAATTTGAGAGACCCAATGAGACAATAAGAAGGTCTCCCTAAATCAAGACTTCTGTGAGATGTACGCATCGTTTTTAACGCGATAGTCATGGATTGCTCTTTTGATGCTAGTCAAATTAGAACGAAGTAATAAAAGTCTAATCACCTCCTTCTTTCACAATTTAGAGAACCAATGAAACATAAGAAGGTATCCTTAAATGAAGACTTGTGTGAGATGTACGCATCGTTTTTAATGCGATAGTCATGGGATTACTCCTTTTATGCTAATCAAACTAGAACGAATTCATAGGACTCACGAGACCTCTTTCTTTGACAATTTGAGAGACCAAATGAAACAATAAGAAGGTCTCCCTATATCAAGACTTGTGTGAGATGTACGCATCGTTTTTAACGCGATAGTCATAGGATTGCTACTTTTGATGCTAATCAAATTAGAACGAAGTAATAAGACTACTAATCACCTCCTTCTTTCACAATTTTAGAGAACCAATGAAAAAATAAGAAGGTCTCTTTAAATGAACACATGTGTGAGATGTACACATCGTTTTTAACGCGATAGTCATGGGATAGCTCCTTTTGATGCTAATCAAATTAGAACGAAGTTATAGGACTCCTAATCACTTCTTTCTTTGACAATTTTAGTGCACCAATGAAACAATAAGAAGGTCTCCCAAAATGAATACTTTTGTGAGTTGTACGCTTGTTTTTGAACCCGATAGTCATGGGTTTCTCCTTTTGACGCTAATCAAACTAGAACGAACTAATACAACTCTTAATCACCTCTTTCTTTGTAAATTTGTAAAAACTAATGAAACAATAAGAAGGCCTCCCTAAATAAAGACTTGTGTGAGATCTACGCATCTTTTTGGACGCGATAGTGATGTGATTGCTCCTTTTGATGCTAATTTGAACTAGAACGAAGTAATAGGGCTCATAATCACCTATTTTGATAATTTGAGAGAACAATGAAACAATAAGAAGGTCTCCCTAAATGAAGACTTGTGTGAGATGTACGCATGGTTTTGAACTCGATAGTCATGGGTTTATCATTTTAACGCTAATCAAACTAGAACGAAGTAACACAACTCTTAATCACCTCTTTCTTTATAAATTTTAAACAACCAATGAAACAATATTGAGGTCTCCCTAAATAAAGACTTGTGTGAGATCTACGCATCGTTTTGGATGCGATAGTGATGTGATTGCTCCTTTTGATGCTAATTTCAACTAGAACGAAGTAATAGAACTCATAATCACTTATATTTTGATAATTGATAGAACTTATGAAACATTACGAAGATCTCCCTAAATGAAGACTTGTGTGAGATGTACGGATTGTTTTGAAGGCACTAGTGATATGATTGCTCCTTTTGATGCTAATCAAACTAGAACGAATTCATAGGACTCACGAGACCTCTTTCTTTGACAATTTGAGAGACCAAATGAAACAATAAGAAGGTCTCCCTATATCAAGACTTGTGTGAGATGTACGCATCGTTTTTAACGCGATAGTCATAGGATTGCTACTTTTGATGCTAATCAAATTAGAACGAAGTAATAAAACTACTAATCACCTCCTTCTTTCACAATTTTAGAGAACCAATGAAAAAATAAGAAGGTCTCTTTAAATGAACACATGTGTGAGATGTACACATCGTTTTTAACGCGATAGTCATGGGATAGCTCCTTTTGATGCTAATCAAATTAGAACGAAGTTATAGGACTCCTAATCACTTCTTTCTTTGACAATTTTAGTGCACCAATGAAACAATAAGAAGGTCTCCCAAATAATATTTGTGAGTTGTACGCTTGTTTTTGAACCCGATAGTCATGGGTTTCTCCTTTTGACGCTAATCAAACTAGAACGAACTAATACAACTCTTAATCACCTCTTTCTTTGTAAATTTGAAAAAACCACTGAAACAATATGACGGTCTCCCTAAATGAAGACTTGTGTGAGATCTACGCATCGTTTTGGACGCGATAGTGATGTGATTGCTCCTTTTGATGCTATATTCAATTAGAACGAAGTAATAGAACTTATAATCACCTATATTTTGATAATTTGAGAGAACTAATGAAACATTAAGAAGGTCTCCCTAAATGAAGACTTGTGTGAGATGTACGGCTCGTTTCACTAGTGGCAGGATTGGTCCTTTTGATGCTAATCAAACTAGAACGAATTCATAGGACTCATAATCACCTCTTTCTTTGACAATTTGAGAGACCCAATGAGACAATAAGAAGGTCTCCCTAAATCAAGACTTCTGTGAGATGTACGCATCGTTTTTAACGCGATAGTCATGGGATTGCTTCTTTTGATGCTAGTCAAATTAGAACGAAGTAATAAAAGTCCTAATCACCCTTCTTTCACAATTTTAGAGAACCAATGAAACAATAAGAAGGTATCCTTAAATGAAGACATGTGTGAGATGTACGCATCGTTTTTAATGCGATAGTCATGGGATTACTCCTTTTTATGCTAATCAAACTAGAACGAATTCATAGGACTCACGAGACCTCTTTCTTTGACAATTTGAGAGACCAAATGAAACAATAAGAAGGTCTCCCTATATCAAGACTTGTGTGAGATGTACGCATCGTTTTTAACGCGATAGTCATAGGATTGCTACTTTTGATGCTAATCAAATTAGAACGAAGTAATAAGACTACTAATCACCTCCTTCTTTCACAATTTTAGAGAACCAATGAAAAAATAAGAAGGTCTCTTTAAATGAACACATGTGTGAGATGTACACATCGTTTTAACGCGATAGTCATGGGATAGCTCCTTTTGATGCTAATCAAATTAGAACGAAGTTATAGGACTCCTAATCACTTCTTTCTTTGACAATTTTAGTGCACCAATGAAACAATAAGAAGGTCTCCCAAAATGAATACTTTTGTGAGTTGTACGCTTGTTTTTGAACCCGATAGTCATGGGTTTCTCCTTTTGACGCTAATCAAACTAGAACGAACTAATACAACTCTTAATCACCTCTTTCTTTGTAAATTTGTAAAAACTAATGAAACAATAAGAAGGCCTCCCTAAATAAAGACTTGTGTGAGATCTACGCATCTTTTTGGACGCGATAGTGATGTGATTGCTCCTTTTGATGCTAATTTGAACTAGAACGAAGTAATAGGGCTCATAATCACCTATATTTTGATAATTTGAGAGAACAAATGAAACAATAAGAAGGTCTCCCTAAATGAAGACTTGTGTGAGATGTACGCATGGTTTTGAACTCGATAGTCATGGGTTTATCATTTTAACGCTAATCAAACTAGAACGAAGTAACACAACTCTTAATCACCTCTTTCTTTATAAATTTTAAACAACCAATGAAACAATATTGAGGTCTCCCTAAATAAAGACTTGTGTGAGATCTACGCATCGTTTTGGATGCGATAGTGATGTGATTGCTCCTTTTGATGCTAATTTCAACTAGAACGAAGTAATAGAACTCATAATCACTTATATTTTGATAATTTGATAGAACTTATGAAACATTACGAAGATCTCCCTAAATGAAGACTTGTGTGAGATGTACGGATTGTTTTGAAGGCACTAGTGATATGATTGCTCCTTTTGATGCTAATCAAACTAGAACGAATTCATAGGACTCACGAGACCTCTTTCTTTGAGAATTTGAGAGACCAAATGAAACAATAAGAAGGTCTCCCTATATCAAGACTTGTGTGAGATGTACGCATCGTTTTTAACGCGATAGTCATAGGATTGCTACTTTTGATGCTAATCAAATTAGAACGAAGTAATAAAACTACTAATCACCTCCTTCTTTCACAATTTTAGAGAACCAATGAAAAAATAAGAAGGTCTCTTTAAATGAACACATGTGTGAGATGTACACATCGTTTTTAACGCGATAGTCATGGGATAGCTCCTTTGATGCTAATCAAATTAGAACGAAGTTATAGGACTCCTAATCACTTCTTTCTTTGATAATTTTAGTGCACCAATGAAACAATAAGAAGGTCCCCAAATGAATATTTTGTGAGTTGTACGCTTGTTTTTGAACCCGATAGTCATGGGTTTCTCCTTTTGACGCTAATCAAACTAGAACGAACTAATACAACTCTTAATCACCTCTTTCTTTGTAAATTTGAAAAAACCACTGAAACAATATGACGGTCTCCCTAAATGAAGACTTGTGTGAGATCTACGCATCGTTTTGGACGCGGATAGTGATGTGATTGCTTCTTTGATGCTATATTCAATTAGAACGAAGTAATAGAACTTATAATCACCTATATTTTGATAATTTGAGAGAACTAATGAAACATTAAGAAGGTCTCCCTAAATGAAGACTTGTGTGAGATGTACGGCTCGTTTCACTAGTGGCAGGATTGGTCCTTTTGATGCTAATCAAACTAGAACGAATTCATAGGACTCATAATCACCTCTTTCTTTGACAATTTGAGAGACCCAATGAGACAATAAGAAGGTCTCCCTAAATCAAGACTTCTGTGAGATGTACGCATCGTTTTTAACGCGATAGTCATGGGATTGCTTCTTTTGATGCTAGTCAAATTAGAACGAAGTAATAAAAGTCCTAATCACCTCTTCTTTCACATTTTAGAGAACCAATGAAACAATAAGAAGGTATCCTTAAATGAAGACATGTGTGAGATGTACGCATCGTTTTTAATGCGATAGTCATGGGATTACTCCTTTTTATGCTAATCAAACTAGAACGAATTCATAGGACTCACGAGACCTCTTTCTTTGACAATTTGAGAGACCAAATGAAACAATAAGAAGGTCTCCCTATATCAAGACTTGTGTGAGATGTACGCATCGTTTTTAACGCGATAGTCATAGGATTGCTACTTTGATGCTAATCAAATTAGAACGAAGTAATAAGACTACTAATCACCTCCTTCTTTCACAATTTTAGAGAACCAATGAAAAAATAAGAAGGTCTCTTTAAATGAACACATGTGTGAGATGTACACATCGTTTTTAACGCGATAGTCATGGGATAGCTCCTTTTGATGCTAATCAAATTAGAACGAAGTTATAGGACTCCTAATCACTTCTTTCTTTGACAATTTTAGTGCACCAATGAAACAATAAGAAGGTCTCCCAAAATGAATACTTTTGTGAGTTGTACGCTTGTTTTTGAACCCGATAGTCATGGGTTTCTCCTTTTGACGCTAATCAAACTAGAACGAACTAATACAACTCTTAATCACTTTCTTTGTAAATTTGTAAAAAACTAATGAAACAATAAGAAGGCCTCCCTAAATAAAGACTTGTGTGAGATCTACGCATCTTTTTGGACGCGATAGTGATGTGATTGCTCCTTTTGATGCTAATTGAACTAGAACGAAGTAATAGGGCTCATAATCACCTATATTTTGATAATTTGAGAGAACAAATGAAACAATAAGAAGGTCTCCCTAAATGAAGACTTGTGTGAGATGTACGCATGGTTTTGAACTCGATAGTCCCATTTATCATTTTAACGCTAATCAAACTAGAACGAAGTAACACAACTCTTAATCACCTCTTTCTTTATAAATTTTAAACAACCAATGAAACAATATTGAGGTCTCCCTAAATAAAGACTTGTGTGAGATCTACGCATCGTTTTGGATGCGATAGTGATGTGATTGCTCCTTTTGATGCTAATTTCAACTAGAACGAAGTAATAGAACTCATAAAATTATTTTGATAATTGATAGAACTTATGAAACATTACGAAGATCCCCTAAATGAAGACTTGTGTGAGATGTACGGATTGTTTGAAGGCACTAGTGATATGATTGCTCCTTTTGATGCTAATCAAACTAGAACGAATTCATAGGACTCACGAGACCTCTTTCTTTGACAATTTGAGAGACCAAATGAAACAATAAGAAGGTCCCTATATCAAGACTTGTGTGAGATGTACGCATCGTTTTTAACGGATAGTCATAGGATTGCTACTTTTGATGCTAATCAAATTAGAACGAAGTAAAAACTACTAATCACCTCCTTCTTTCACAATTTTAGAGAACCAATGAAAAAATAAGAAGGTCTCTTTAAATGAACACATGTGAGATGTACACATCGTTTTAACGCGATAGTCATGGGATAGCTCCTTTTGATGCTAATCAAATTAGAACGAGTATAGGACTCCTAATCACTTCTTTCTTTGATAATTTTAGTGCACCAATGAAACAATAAGAAGGTCTCCCAAATGAATTTTTGTGAGTGTACGCTTGTTTGAACCCGATAGTCATGGTTCTCCTTTTGACGCTAATCAAACTAGAACGAACTAATACAACTCTTAATCACCTCTTTCTTTGTAAATTTGAAAAAACCACTGAAACAATATGACGGTCTCCCTAAATGAAGACTTGTGTGAGATCTACCGCATCGTTTTGGACGCGATAGTGTAGTGTATTGCTCCTTTTGATGCTATATTCAATTAGAACGAAGTACTAGAACTTATAATCCACCTATATTTGATAATTTGAGAGAACTAATGAAACTTAAGAGGTCTCCATAAATGAGACTTGTGTGAGATGTACGGCTCGTTCACTAGTGGCAGGATTGGTCCTTTTGATGCTAATCAAACTAGAACGAATTCATAGGACTCATATCACCCCTCTTCTTTGACATTTGAGAGACCCAATGAACATAAGAAGGTCTCCCTAAATCAAGACTTCTTGTGAGATTGTACGCATCGTTTTTAGACGGGCGATAGTCATGGGGATTGCTTCTTTTGATGCTAGTCAAATAGAACGAAGTAATAAAAAGTCCTAATCACCTCCGTCTTTCACAATTTTAGAGAACCAATGAAACAATAAGAAGTATCCTTAAAGGAAGACATTGTGAGATGTACGCATCGTTTTTAAAATGCGATAGTCATGGGATTACTCCTTTTTATGCTAATCAAACTAGAACGAATTCAGTAGGACTCACGAGACCTCTTTCTTTGACAATTTGAGAGACCAATGAACAATAAGAAGGTCTCCCTATATCAAGACTTGTGTGAGATGTACGCATCGTTTTTAACGCGATAGTCATAGGATTGCTACTTTTGATGCTAATCAAATTAGAACGAAGTAATAAGACTACTAATCCCTCCTTCTTTCACAATTTTAGAGAACCAATGAAAAAATAAGAAGGTCTCTTTAAATGAACACATGTGTGAGATGTACACATCGTTTTTTAACGCGATAGTCATGGATACTCCTTTTGATGCTAATCAAATTAGAACGAAGTATAGGACTCCTAATCACTTCTTTCTTTGACATTTTAGTGCACCAATGAAACAATAAGAAGGTCTCCCAAAATGAATACTTTTGTGAGTTGTACGCTTGTTTTTGAACCCGATAGTCATGGGTTTCTCCTTTTGACGCTAATCAAACTAGAACGAACTATACAACTCTTAATCACCTCTTTCTTTGTAAATTTGTAAAAAACTAATGAAACAATAAGAAGGCCTCCCTAAATAAAGACTTGTGTGAGATCTACGCATCTTTTTGGACGCGATAGTGATGTGATTGCTCCTTTTGATGCTAATTTGAACTAGAACGAAGTAATAGGGCTCATAATCACCTATATTTTGATAATTTGAGAGAACAATGAAACAATAAGAAGGTCTCCCTAAATGAAGACTTGTGTGAGATGTACGCATGGTTTTGAAGTCGATAGTCATTGGTTTTATCATTTTAAACGCTAATCAAACTAGAACGAGTAACACAACTCTTAATCACCTCTTTCTTTATAAATTTTAAACAACCCATGAAACAATTTGAGGTCTCCCTAAATAAAGACGTGTGTGAGATCTACGCATCGTTTTGGATGCGATAGTGATGTGATTGCTCCTTTGATGCTAATTTCAACTAGAACGAAGTAATAGAACTCATAATCACTTATATTTTGATAATTTGATAGAACTTATGAAACATTACGAAGATCTCCCTAAATGAAGACTTGTGTGAGATGTACGGATTGTTTTGAAGGCACTAGTGATATGATTGCTCCTTTGATGCTAATCAAACTAGAACGAATTCATAGGACTCACGAGACCTCTTTCTTTGACAATTTGAGAGACCAAATGAAACATAAGAGGTCTCCCTATATCAAGACTTGTGTGAGATGTACGCATCGTTTTTAACGCGATAGTCATAGGATTGCTACTTTGGATGCTAATCAAATTAGAACGAAGTAATAAACTACTAATCCCTCCTTCTTTCACAATTTTTAGAGAACCAATGAAAAAATAAGAAGGTCTCTTTAAATGAACACATGTGTGAGATGTACACATCGTTTTAACGCGATAGTCATGGGATAGCTCCTTTTGATGCTAATCAAATTAGAACGAAGTTATAGGACTCCTAATCACTTCTTTCTTTGACTAATTTTAGTGCACCAATGAAACAATAAGAAGGTCTCCCAAAATGAATATTTTGTGAGTTTGTACGCTTGTTTTTGAACCCGATAGTCATGGGTTTCTCCTTTTGACGCTAATCAAACTAGAAACGAAGTAATACACTCTTAATCACCTCTTTCTTTGTAAATTTGAAAAAAACCACTGAAACAATATGACGGTCTCCCTAAATGAAGACTTGTGTGAGATCTACGCATCGTTTTGGACGCGATAGTGATGTGATTGCTTCCTTTTGATGCTATATTCAATTAGAACGAAGTAATAGAACTTATAATCACCTATATTTTGATAATTTGAGAGAACTAATGAAACATTAAGAAGGTCTCCCTAATGAAGACTTGTGTGAGATGTACGGCTCGTTTCACTAGTGGCAGGATTGGTCCTTTTGATGCTAATCAAACTAGAACGAATTCATAGGACTCATAATCACCTCTTTCTTTGACAATTTGAGAGACCCAATGAGACAATAAGAAGGTCTCCCTAAATCAAGACTTCTGTGAGATGTACGCATCGTTTTTAAACGCGATAGTCATGGGATTGCTTCTTTTGACTGCTAGTCAATTAGAACGAAGTAATAAAAGTCCTAATCACCTCCTTCTTTCACAATTTTAGAGAACCAATGAAACAATAAGAAGGTACCTTAAATGAAGACATGTGTGAGATGTACGCATCGTTTTTAATGCTATAGTCATGGGATTACTCCTTTTTATGCTAATCAAACTAGAACGAATTCATAGGACTCACGAGACCTCTTTCTTTGACAATTTGAGAGACCAAATGAAACAATAAGAAGGTCTCCCTATATCAAGACCTTGTGTGAGATGTACGCATCGTTTTTAACGCGATAGTCATAGGATTGCTACTTTTGATGCTAATCAAATTAGAACGAAGTAATAAGACTACTAATCACCTCCTTCTTTCACAATTTTAGAGAACCAATGAAAAAATAAGAAGGTCTCTTTAAATGAACACATGTGTGAGATGTACACATCGTTTTTAAAGCGATAGTCATGGGATAGCTCCTTTTGATGCTAATCAAATTAGAACGAAGTTATAGGACTCCTAATCACTTCTTTCTTTGACAATTTTAGTGCACCAATGAAACAATAAGAAGGTCTCCCAAAATGAATACTTTTGTGAGTTGTACGCTTGTTTTTGAACCCGATAGTCATGGGTTTCTCCTTTGACGCTAATCAAACTAGAACGAACTAATACAACTCTTAATCACCTCTTTCTTTGTAAATTTGTAAAAACTAATGAAACAATAAGAAGGCCTCCCTAAATAAAGACTTGTGTGAGATCTACGCATCTTTTTGGACGCGATAGTGATGTGATTGCTCCTTTTGATGCTAATTTGAACTAGAACGAAGTAATAGGGCTCATAATCACCTATATTTTGATAATTGAGAGAACAAATGAAACAATAAGAAGGTCTCCCTAAATGAAGACTTGTGTGAGATGTACGCATGGTTTTGAACTCGATAGTCATGGGTTTATCATTTTAACGCTAATCAAACTAGAACGAAGTAACACAACTCTTAATCACCTCTTTCTTTATAAATTTTAAACAACCAATGAAACAATATTGAGGTCTCCCTAAATAAAGACTGTGTGGAGATCTACGCATCGTTTTGGATGCGATAGTGATGTGATTGCTCCTTTTGATGCTAATTTCAACTAGAACGAAGTAATAGAACTCATATCACTTATATTTGATAATTTGATAGAACTTATGAAACATTACGAAGATCTCCCTAAATGAAGACTTGTGTGAGATGTACGGATTGTTTTGAAGGCACTAGTGATATGATTGCTCCTTTTGATGCTAATCAAACTAGAACGAATTCATAGGACTCACCGAGACCTCTTTCTTTGACAATTTGAGAGACCAATGAAACAATAAGAAGGTCTCCCTATATCAAGACTTGTGTGAGATGTACGCATCGTTTTTAAACGCGATAGTCATAGGATTGCTACTTTTGATGCTAATCAAATTAGAACGAAGTAATAAAACTACTAATCACCTCCTTCTTTCACAATTTTAGAGAACCAATGAAAAAATAAGAAGGTCTCTTTAAATGAACACATGTGTGAGATGTACACATCGTTTTTAACGCGATAGTCATGGGATAGCTCCTTTGATGCTAATCAAATTAGAACGAAGTTATAGGACTCCTAATCACCTTCTTTCTTTGACAATTTTAGTGCACCAATGAAACAATAAGAAGGTCTCCCAAAATGAATATTTTGTGAGTTGTACGCTTGTTTTTGAACCCGATAGTCATGGGTTCTCCTTTTGACGCTAATCAAACTAGAACGAACTAATACAACTCTTAATCACCTCTTTCTTTGTAAATTTGAAAAAACCACTGAAACAATATGACGGTCTCCCTAAATGAAGACTTGTGTGAGATCTACGCATCGTTTTGGACGCGATAGTGATGTGATTGCTCCTTTTGATGCTATATTCAATTAGAACGAAGTAATAGAACTTATAATCACCTATATTTTGATAATTTGAGAGAACTAATGAAACATTAAGAAGGTCTCCCTAAATGAAGACTTGTGTGAGATGTACGGCTCGTTTCACTAGTGCAGGATTGGTCCTTTTGATGCTAATCAAACTAGAACGAATTCATAGGACTCATAATCACCTCTTTCTTTGACAATTTGAGAGACCCAATGAGACAATAAGAAGGTCTCCCTAAATCAAGACTTCTGTGAGATGTACGCATCGTTTTTAACGCGATAGTCATGGGATTGCTTCTTTTGATGCTAGTCAAATTAGAACGAAGTAATAAAAGTCCTAATCACCTCCTTCTTTCACAATTTTAGAGAACCAATGAAACAATAAGAAGGTATCCTTAAATGAAGACATGTGTGAGATGTACGCATCGTTTTTAATGCGATAGTCATGGGATTACTCCTTTTTATGCTAATCAAACTAGAACGAATTCATAGGACTCACGAGACCTCTTTCTTTGACAATTTGAGAGACCAAATGAAACAATAAGAAGGTCTCCCTATATCAAGACTTGTGTGAGATGTACGCATCGTTTTTAACGCGATAGTCATAGGATTGCTACTTTGATGCTAATCAAATTAGAACGAAGTAATAAGACTACTAATCACCTCCTTCTTTCACAATTTTAGAGAACCAATGAAAAAATAAGAAGGTCTCTTTAATGAACACATGTGTGAGATGTACACATCGTTTTTAACGCGATAGTCATGGGATAGCTCCTTTTGATGCTAATCAAATTAGAACGAAGTTATAGTACTCCTAATCACTTCTTTCTTTGACAATTTTAGTGCACCAATGAAACAATAAGAAGGTCTCCCAAAATGAATACTTTTGTGAGTTGTACGCTTGTTTTTGAACCCGATAGTCATGGGTTTCTCCTTTTGACGCTAATCAAACTAGAACGAACTAATACAACTCTTAATCACCTCTTTCTTTGTAAATTTGTAAAAACTAATGAAACAATAAGAAGGCCTCCCTAATAAAGACTTGTGTGAGATCTACGCATCTTTTTGGACGCGATAGTGATGTGATTGCTCCTTTTGATGCTAATTTGAACTAGAACGAAGTAATAGGGCTCATAATCACCTATATTTTGATAATTGAGAGAACAAATGAAACAATAGAAGGTCTCCCTAAATAAGACTTGTGTGAGATGTACGCATGTTTTGAACTCGATAGTCATGGGTTTATCATTTTAAACGCTAATCAAACTAGAACGAAGTAACACAACTCTTAATCACCTCTTTCTTTATAAATTTTAAACACCCATGAAACATATTGAGGTCTCCCTAAATAAAGACTTGTGTGAGATCTACGCATCGTTTGGATGCGATAGTGATGTGATTGCTCCTTTTGATGCTAATTTCAACTAGAACGAAGTAATAGAACTCATATCACTTATATTTTGATAATTTGATAGAACTTATGAAACATTAACGAAGATCTCCCTAATGAAGACTTGTGTGAGATGTACGGATTGTTTTGAAGGCACTAGTGATATGATTGCTCCTTTTGATGCTAATCAAACTAGAACGAATTCATAGGACTCACGAGACCTCTTTCTTTGACAATTTGAGAGACCAAATGAAACAATAAGAAGGTCTCCCTATATCAAGACTTGTGTGAGATGTACGCATCGTTTTTAACGCGATAGTCATAGGATTGCTACTTTGATGCTAATCAAATTAGAACGAAGTAATAAAACTACTAATCACCTCCTTCTTTCACAATTTTAGAGAAACCAATGAAAAATAAGAAGGTCTCTTTAATGAACACATGTGTGAGATGTACACATCGTTTTAACGCGATAGTCATGGGATAGCTCCTTTTGATGCTAATCAAATTAGAACGAAGTTATAGGACTCCTAATCACTTCTTTCTTTGACAATTTTAGTGCACCAATGAACATAAGAAGTCTCCCAAATGATACTTTTGTGAGTTGTAACGCTTGTTTTTGAACCCGATAGTCATGGGTTTCTCCTTTTGACGCTAATCAAACTAGAACGAACTAATACAACTCTTAATCACCTCTTTCTTTGTAAATTTGAAAAAACCACTGAAACAATATGACGGTCTCCCTAAATGAAGACTTGTGTGAGATCTACGCATCGTTTTGGACGCGATAGTGATGTGATTGCTCCTTTTGATGCTATTTCAATTAGAACGAAGTAATAGAACTTATAATCACCTATATTTTGATAATTTGAGAGAACTAATGAAACATTAAGAAGGTCTCCCTAAATGAAGACTTGTGTGAGATGTACGGCTCGTTTCACTAGTGGCAGGATTGGTCCTTTTGATGCTAATCAAACTAGAACGAATTCATAGGACTCATAATCACCTCTTTCTTTGACAATTTGAGAGACCCAATGAGACAATAAGAAGGTCTCCCTAAATCAAGACTTCTGTGAGATGTACGCATCGTTTTTAACGCGATAGTCATGGGATTGCTTCTTTTGATGCTAGTCAATTAGAACGAAGTAATAAAAGTTCCTAATCACCTCCTCTTTCACATTTAGAGAACAATGAAACAATAAGAAGGTATCCTTAAATGAAGACATGTGTGAGATGTACGCATCGTTTTAATGCGATAGTCATGGATTACTCCTTTTATGCTAATCAAACTAGAACGAATTCATAGGACTCACGAGACCTCTTTCTTTGACAATTTGAGAGACCAAATGAAACAATAAGAAGGTCTCCCTATATCAAGACTTGTGTGAGATGTACGCATCGTTTTTAACGCGATAGTCATAGGATTGCTACTTTTGATGCTAATCAAATTAGAACGAAGTAATAAGACTACTAATCACCTCCTTCTTTCACAATTTTAGAGAACCAATGAAAAAATAAGAAGGTCTCTTTAAATGAACACATGTGTGAGATGTACACATCGTTTTTAACGCGATAGTCATGGGATAGCTCCTTTTGATGCTAATCAAATTAGAACGAAGTTATAGGACTCCTAATCACTTCTTTCTTTGACAATTTTAGTGCACCAATGAAACAATAAGAAGGTCTCCCAAAATGAATATTTTGTGAGTTGTACGCTTGTTTTTGAACCCGATAGTCATGGGTTTCTCCTTTTGACGCTAATCAAACTAGAACGAACTAATACAACTCTTAATCACCTCTTTCTTTGTAAATTTGAAAAAACATGAAACAATAAGACGGCCTCCCTAAATGAAGACTTGTGTGAGATCTACGCATCGTTTTGGACGCGATAGTGATGTGATTGCTCCTTTTGATGCTATATTGAACTAGAACGAAGTAATAGAACTATAATCACCTATATTTTGATAATTTGAGAGAACTAATGAAACATTAAGAAGGTCTCCCTAAATGAAGACTTGTGTGAGATGTACGGCTCGTTTCATAGTGCAGGATTGGTCTTTTGATGCTAATCAAACTAGAACGAATTCATAACTCATAATCACCTCTTTCTTTAAATTTGAAACCCAATGAACAATAGAGGTCTCCCTAAATCAAGACTTCTGTGAGATGTACGCATCGTTTTAACGCGATAGTCATGGATTGCTTTTTGATGCTAGTCAATAGAACGAAGTAATAAAGTCTAATCACTCCTTTTTCATAATTTTAGAGAACCAATGAAACAAAGAAGATCTTAAATGAAGACATGTGTGAGATGTACGATCGTTTTAAGGCGATAGTCATGGGATTACTCCTTTTATGCTAATCAAACTAGAACGAATTCATAGGACTCACGAGACCTCTTTCTTTGACAATTTGAGAGACCAAATGAAACAATAAGAAGGTCTCCCTATATCAAGACTTGTGTGAGATGTACGCATCGTTTTTAACGCGATAGTCATAGGATTGCTACTTTTGATGCTAATCAAATTAGAACGAAGTAATAAGACTACTAATCACCTCCTTCTTTCACAATTTTAGAGAACCAATGAAAAAATAAGAAGGTCTCTTTAAATGAACACATGTGTGAGATGTACACATCGTTTTTAACGCGATAGTCATGGGATAGCTCCTTTTGATGCTAATCAAATTAGAACGAAGTTATAGGACTCCTAATCACTTCTTTCTTTGACAATTTTAGTGCACCAATGAAACAATAAGAAGGTCTCCCAAAATGAATACTTTTGTGAGTTGTACGCTTGTTTTTGAACCCGATAGTCATGGGTTTCTCCTTTTGACGCTAATCAAACTAGAACGAACTAATACAACTCTTAATCACCTCTTTCTTTGTAAATTTGTAAAAACTAATGAAACAATAAGAAGGCCTCCCTAAATAAAGACTTGTGTGAGATCTACGCATCTTTTTGGACGCGATAGTGATGTGATTGCTCCTTTTGATGCTAATTTGAACTAGAACGAAGTAATAGGGCTCATAATCACCTATATTTTGATAATTTGAGAGAACAAATGAAACAATAAGAAGGTCTCCCTAAATGAAGACTTGTGTGAGATGTACGCATGGTTTTGAACTCGATAGTCATGGGTTTATCATTTTAACGCTAATCAAACTAGAACGAAGTAACACAACTCTTAATCACCTCTTTCTTTATAAATTTTAAACAACCAATGAAACAATTGAGGTCTCCCTAAATAAAGACTTGTGTGAGATCTACGCATCGTTTTGGATGCGATAGTGATGTGATTGCTCCTTTTGATGCTAATTTCAACTAGAACGAAGTAATAGAACTCATAATCACTTATATTTGATAATTTGATAGAACTTATGAAACATTACGAAGATCTCCCTAAATGAAGACTTGTGTGAGATGTACGGATTGTTTTGAAGGCACTAGTGATATGATTGCTCCTTTTGATGCTAATCAAACTAGAACGAATTCATAGGACTCACGAGACCTCTTTCTTTGACAATTTGAGAGACCAAATGAAACAATAAGAAGGTCTCCCTATATCAAGACTTGTGTGAGATGTACGCATCGTTTTTAACGCGATAGTCATAGGATTGCTACTTTTGATGCTAATCAAATTAGAACGAAGTAATAAAACTACTAATCACCTCCTTCTTTCACAATTTTAGAGAACCAATGAAAAAATAAGAAGGTCTCTTTAAATGAACACATGTGTGAGATGTACACATCGTTTTTAACGCGATAGTCATGGGATAGCTCCTTTTGATGCTAATCAAATTAGAACGAAGTTATAGGACTCCTAATCACTTCTTTCTTTGACAATTTTAGTGCACCAATGAAACAATAAGAAGGTCTCCCAAAATGAATATTTTGTGAGTTGTACGCTTGTTTTTGAACCCGATAGTCATGGGTTTCTCCTTTTGACGCTAATCAAACTAGAACGAACTAATACAACTCTTAATCACCTCTTTCTTTGTAAATTTGAAAAAACCACTGAAACAATATGACGGTCTCCCTAAATGAAGACTTGTGTGAGATCTACGCATCGTTTTGGACGCGATAGTGATGTGATTGCTCCTTTTGATGCTATATTCAATTAGAACGAAGTAATAGAACTTATAATCACCTATATTTTGATAATTTGAGAGAACTAATGAAACATTAAGAAGGTCTCCCTAAATGAAGACTTGTGTGAGATGTACGGCTCGTTTCACTAGTGGCAGGATTGGTCCTTTTGATGCTAATCAAACTAGAACGAATTCATAGGACTCATAATCACCTCTTTCTTTGACAATTTGAGAGACCCAATGAGACAATAAGAAGGTCTCCCTAAATCAAGACTTCTGTGAGATGTACGCATCGTTTTTAACGCGATAGTCATGGGATTGCTTCTTTTGATGCTAGTCAAATTAGAACGAAGTAATAAAAGTCCTAATCACTCCTTCTTTCACAATTTTAGAGAACCAATGAAACAATAAGAAGGTATCCTTAAATGAAGACATGTGTGAGATGTACGCATCGTTTTTAATGCGATAGTCATGGGATTACTCCTTTTTATGCTAATCAAACTAGAACGAATTCATAGGACTCACGAGACCTCTTTCTTTGACAATTTGAGAGACCAAATGAAACAATAAGAAGGTCTCCCTATATCAAGACTTGTGTGAGATGTACGCATCGTTTTTAACGCGATAGTCATAGGATTGCTACTTTTGATGCTAATCAAATTAGAACGAAGTAATAAGACTACTAATCACCTCCTTCTTTCACAATTTTAGAGAACCAATGAAAAAATAAGAAGGTCTCTTTAAATGAACACATGTGTGAGATGTACACATCGTTTTTAACGCGATAGTCATGGGATAGCTCCTTTTGATGCTAATCAAATTAGAACGAAGTTATAGGACTCCTAATCACTTCTTTCTTTGACAATTTTAGTGCACCAATGAAACAATAAGAAGGTCTCCCAAAATGAATACTTTTGTGAGTTGTACGCTTGTTTTTGAACCCGATAGTCATGGGTTTCTCCTTTTGACGCTAATCAAACTAGAACGAACTAATACAACTCTTAATCACCTCTTTCTTTGTAAATTTGTAAAAACTAATGAAACAATAAGAAGGCCTCCCTAAATAAAGACTTGTGTGAGATCTACGCATCTTTTTGGACGCGATAGTGATGTGATTGCTCCTTTTGATGCTAATTTGAACTAGAACGAAGTAATAGGGCTCATAATCACCTATATTTTGATAATTTGAGAGAACAAATGAAACAATAAGAAGGTCTCCCTAAATGAAGACTTGTGTGAGATGTACGCATGGTTTTGAACTCGATAGTCATGGGTTTATCATTTTAACGCTAATCAAACTAGAACGAAGTAACACAACTCTTAATCACCTCTTTCTATATAAATTTTAAAAACCAATGAAACAATATTGAGGTCTCCCTAAATAAAGACTTGTGTGAGATCTACGCATCGTTTTGGATGCGATAGTGATGTGATTGCTCCTTTTGATGCTAATTTCAACTAGAACGAAGTAATAGAACTCATAATCACTTATATTTTGATAATTTGATAGAACTTATGAAACATTACGAAGATCTCCCTAAATGAAGACTTGTGTGAGATGTACGGATTGTTTTGAAGGCACTAGTGATATGATTGCTCCTTTTGATGCTAATCAAACTAGAACGAATTCATAGGACTCACGAGACCTCTTTCTTTGACAATTTGAGAGACCAAATGAAACAATAAGAAGGTCTCCCTATATCAAGACTTGTGTGAGATGTACGCATCGTTTTTAACGCGATAGTCATAGGATTGCTACTTTTGATGCTAATCAAATTAGAACGAAGTAATAAAACTACTAATCACCTCCTTCTTTCACAATTTTAGAGAACCAATGAAAAAATAAGAAGGTCTCTTTAAATGAACACATGTGTGAGATGTACACATCGTTTTTAACGCGATAGTCATGGGATAGCTCCTTTTGATGCTAATCAAATTAGAACGAAGTTATAGGACTCCTAATCACTTCTTTCTTTGACAATTTTAGTGCACCAATGAAACAATAAGAAGGTCTCCCAAATGAATATTTTGTGAGTTGTACGCTTGTTTTTGAACCCGATAGTCATGGGTTTCTCCTTTTGACGCTAATCAAACTAGAACGAACTAATACAACTCTTAATCACCTCTTTCTTTGTAAATTTGAAAAAACCACTGAAACAATATGACGGTCTCCCTAAATGAAGACTTGTGTGAGATCTACGCATCGTTTTGGACGCGATAGTGATGTGATTGCTCCTTTTGATGCTATATTCAATTAGAACGAAGTAATAGAACTTATAATCACCTATATTTTGATAATTTGAGAGAACTAATGAAACATTAAGAAGGTCTCCCTAAATGAAGACTTGTGTGAGATGTACGGCTCGTTTCACTAGTGGCAGGATTGGTCCTTTTGATGCTAATCAAACTAGAACGAATTCATAGGACTCATAATCACCTCTTTCTTTGACAATTTGAGAGACCCAATGAGACAATAAGAAGGTCTCCCTAAATCAAGACTTCTGTGAGATGTACGCATCGTTTTTAACGCGATAGTCATGGGATTGCTTCTTTTGATGCTAGTCAAATTAGAACGAAGTAATAAAAAGTCCTAATCACCTTTCTTCACAATTTTAGAGAACCAATGAAACAATAAGAAGGTATCCTTAAATGAAGACATGTGTGAGATGTACGCATCGTTTTTAATGCGATAGTCATGGGATTACTCCTTTTTATGCTAATCAAACTAGAACGAATTCATAGGACTCACGAGACCTCTTTCTTTGACAATTTGAGAGACCAAATGAAACAATAAGAAGGTCTCCCTATATCAAGACTTGTGTGAGATGTACGCATCGTTTTTAACGCGATAGTCATAGGATTGCTACTTTTGATGCTAATCAAATTAGAACGAAGTAATAAGACTACTAATCACCTCCTTCTTTCACAATTTTAGAGAACCAATGAAAAAATAAGAAGGTCTCTTTAAATGAACACATGTGTGAGATGTACACATCGTTTTTAACGCGATAGTCAGGGATAGCTCCTTTTGATGCTAATCAAATTAGAACGAAGTTATAGGACTCCTAATCACTTCTTTCTTTGACAATTTTAGTGCACCAATGAAACAATAAGAAGGTCTCCCAAAATGAATATTTTTGTGAGTTGTACGCTTGTTTTTGAACCCGATAGTCATGGGTTTCTCCTTTTGACGCTAATCAAACTAGAACGAACTAATACAACTCTTAATCACCTCTTTCTTTGTAAATTTGTAAAAACTAATGAAACAATAAGAAGGCCTCCCTAAATAAAGACTTGTGTGAGATCTACGCATCTTTTTGGACGCGATAGTGATGTGATTGCTCCTTTTGATGCTAATTTGAACTAGAACGAAGTAATAGGGCTCATAATCACCTATATTTTGATAATTGAGAGAACAAATGAAACAATAAGAAGGTCTCCCTAAATGAAGACTTGTGTGAGATGTACGCATGGTTTTGAACTCGATAGTCATGGGTTTATCATTTTAACGCTAATCAAACTAGAACGAAGTAACACAACTCTTAATCACCTCTTTCTTTATAAATTTTAAACAACCAATGAAACAATATTGAGGTCTCCCTAAATAAAGACTTGTGTGAGATCTACGCATCGTTTGGATGCGATAGTGATGTGATTGCTCCTTTTGATGCTAATTTCAACTAGAACGAAGTAATAGAACTCATAATCACTTATATTTTGATAATTTGATAGAACTTATGAAACATTACGAAGATCTCCCTAAATGAAGACTTGTGTGAGATGTACGGATTGTTTTGAAGGCACTAGTGATATGATTGCTCCTTTTGATGCTAATCAAACTAGAACGAATTCATAGGACTCACGAGACCTCTTTCTTTGACAATTTGAGAGACCAAATGAAACAATAAGAAGGTCTCCCTATATCAAGACTTGTGTGAGATGTACGCATCGTTTTTAACGCGATAGTCATAGGATTGCTACTTTTGATGCTAATCAAATTAGAACGAAGTAATAAACTACTAATCACCTCCTTCTTTCACAATTTTAGAGAACCAATGAAAAAATAAGAAGGTCTCTTTAAATGAACACATGTGTGAGATGTACACATCGTTTTTAACGCGATAGTCATGGGATAGCTCCTTTTGATGCTAATCAAATTAGAACGAAGTTATAGGACTCCTAATCACTTCTTTCTTTGAAATTTAGTGCACCAATGAAACAATAAGAAGGTCTCCCAAATGAATATTTTGTGAGTTGTACGCTTGTTTTTGAACCCGATAGTCATGGGTTTCTCCTTTTGACGCTAATCAAACTAGAACGAACTAATACAACTCTTAATCACCTCTTTCTTTGTAAATTTGAAAAAACCACTGAAACAATATGACGGTCTCCCTAAATGAAGACTTGTGTGAGATCTACGCATCTTTTTGGACGCGATAGTGATGTGATTGCTCCTTTTGATGCTAATTCAATTAGAACGAAGTAATAGAACTTATAATCACCTATATTTTGATAATTTGAGAGAACTAATGAAACATTAAGAAGGTCTCCCTAAATGAAGACTTGTGTGAGATGTACGGCTCGTTTCACTAGTGGCAGGATTGGTCCTTTTGATGCTAATCAAACTAGAACGAATTCATAGGACTCATAATCACCTCTTTCTTTGACAATTGAGAGACCCAATGAGACAATAAGAAGGTCTCCCTAAATCAAGACTTGCTGTGAGATGTACGCATCGTTTTTAACGCGATAGTCATGGGATTGCTTCTTTTGATGCTAGTCAAATTAGAACGAAGTAATAAAAGTCCTAATCACCTCCTTCTTTCACAATTTTAGAGAACCAATGAAACAATAAGAGGTATCCTTAAATGAAGACATGTGTGAGATGTACGCATCGTTTTTAATGCGATAGTCATGGGTTACTCCTTTTTATGCTAATCAAACTAGAACGAATTCATAGGACTCACGAGACCTCTTTCTTTGACAATTTGAGAGACCAAATGAAACAATAAGAAGGTCTCCCTATATCAAGACTTGTGTGAGATGTACGCATCGTTTTAACGCGATAGTCATAGGATTGCTACTTTTGATGCTAATCAAATTAGAACGAAGTAAAAGACTACTAATCACCTTCTTTCACAATTTAGAGAACCAATGAAAAATAAGAAGGTCTCTTTAAATGAACACATGTGTGAGATGTACACATCGTTTTTAACGCGATAGTCATGGGATAGTCCTTTTGATGCTAATCAAATTAGAACGAAGTTATAGGACTCCTAATCACTTCTTTCTTTGACAATTTTAGTGCACCAATGAAACAATAAGAAGGTCTCCCAAAATGAATACTTTTGTGAGTTGTACGCTTGTTTTGAACCCGATAGTCATGGGTTTCTCCTTTTGACGCTAATCAAACTAGAACGAACTAATACACTCTATTAATCTTTCTTTGTAAATTTGTAAAAACTAATGAAACAATAAGAAGGCCTCCCCCTAAATAAAGACTTGTGTGAGATCTAGCATTTTGGAGCGATAGGATGATTGCTCCTTTTGATGCTAATTTGAACTAGAACGAAGTAATAGGGGATATCACTATATTTTGATAATTGAGAGAACAAATGAAACAATAAGAAGGTCTCTAAATGAAGACTTGTGTGAGATGTACGCATGGTTTGAACTCGATAGTCATGGGTTTATCATTTAACGCTAATCAAACTAGAACGAAGGTAACACAACTCTAACACTCTTTCTTAAAATTTTAAACAACAATGAAACAATATTGAGGTCTCCTAAATAAAGACTTGTGTGAGATCTACGCATCGTTTTGGATGCGATAGTGATGTGATTGCTCCTTTGATGCGTAATTTAACTAGAACGAAGTAATAGAACTCATAATCACTTATATTTGATAATTGATAGAACTTATGAAACATTAGAAGATATCCCTAAATGAAGACTTGTGTGAGATGTACGGATTGTTTGAAGGCACTAGTGATATGATTGCTTTTGATGCTAATCAAACTAGAACGAATTCATAGGATCACGAGACTCTTTCTTGACAATTTGAGAGACCAAATGAAACAATAAGAAGGTCCCTATATCACGACTTGTGTGAGATGTACGCATCGTTTTAACGCGATAGTATAGGA
>JAINUT010002227.1:0-65752 GCA_020205555.1 Panax stipuleanatus
AAAACCATGCGTACATCTAACACAAGTCTTGATTTAAGTAGAGACCTTATTGTTTTATTGGTTTTCTCAAATTGTCAAAGAAAGAAGTATTTATTAGGCCAATGAATTCGTTTTAATTTGATTTGCAGCAAAGAAGCAAATCGTATCACTAGTGCTTCCAATTGTCTGGACGGTCCTCACACAAGTGTTCCATATCGGGAAACACTTCTTACTGTGCCATTAGTTCTCTCAAATTGTAAAATATAGGTGATTATGAGTCCCTATACTTTGTTCTAGTGAACATTAGCATCAAAAGGAGGAATCCCATCACTATCGCGTCCAAAACGATGCTTAGATCTCCCAGAAGTCTTCACTTAGGGAGAACTTCACATTGTTTATTGGTTGTTTCAAATTTACAAACAAAGAGGTGTTAAGAGGTGTATGACTTTGTTCTACTTTGATTAGCTTCAAAAGGAGAACACTCATGACTATCGCAGTTAAAAATCATGCGTACATCTCACACAAGTCTTGATTTAGGGAGACCTTCTTACGGTTTTATATAGTTCTCCTCAAATTTTAAAAATATAGTTGATTATGAGTCCTTTTACTTCGTTCTAGTTGAAATTAGCATCAAAAGTTGCAATCCTATCACTATCGCGTCCAAAACGATGCATAGATCTCAAACAAGTCTTCATTTAGGGAGAACTTCAAATTGTTTTATTGGTTGTTCAAATTTACAAACAAAGAAGTGATTTAGAGTTGTATTACTTTGTTTTACTTTGATTAGCGTCAAAAGGAGAAACCCATAACTATCCGCGGTCAAAACCATGCGTACATCTCACACAAGTCTTCATTTAGGAAGACCTTATTTTTTCATTGGTTCTCTAAAATTGTCTAAGAAAAGGTGATTAGGAATTCTAGTTTTATTATCATCAAAAGGAGCAATCCCATTACTATCACATTCAAAACGATGCATACATCTCACACAAGTCTTCATTTAAGGAGACCTTCTTATTGTTTCATTGGTTCAATAAAATTGTCAAAGAAAGAGGTGATTAGGAGTCGTATTACTTCGTTCTAATTTTATTAGCATCAAAATGAGCAATCCCATGACTATCGCGTTAAAAACGATGCGTGCATATCTCACAAGTCTTGATTTAGGGAGACCTTCTTATTGTTTAATTGGTTTTCCTCAAATTGTCAAAGAAAGAGGGTGATTATGAGTCCCTATGACTTGCTTTTAGTTTGATTTGCATCAAAAGGAGCAATCTCATTACTATCACGTTCAAAAACGATGCGTACATCTCACACAATTCTTCATTTAAGCAGACATACTTATTGTTTCATTGGTTCTCTAAAATTGTCAAAGAAAGAGGTGATTAGGAGTCCTATTACTTCATTCTAATTTGATTAGCATCAACAGGAGCAATCCCATGACTAATGCGTTAAAAACCATGCGTACATCTAACACAAGTCTTGATTTAAGTAGAGACCTTATTGTTTATTGGTTTTCCTCAAATTGTCAAAGAAAGAAGTATTTATTAGGCCAATGAATTCGTTTTAATTTGATTTGCATCAAAAGAAGCAATCGTATCACTAGTGCCTTCAAAATTGTCTGTACGTCTCACACAAGTTTCCATATCGGGAAACCTTCTTACTGTTCCATTAGTTCTCTCAATTGTAAAAATATAGGTGATTATGAGTCCTATTACTTCGTTCTAGTTGAAATTAGCATCAAAAGGAGGAATCCCATCACTATCGCGTCCAAAACGATGCTTAGATCTCCCAGAAGTCTTCATTTAGGGAGAACTTCAAATTGTTTTATTGGTTGTTTCAAATTTACAAACAAAGAGGTGATTAAGAGTTGTATTACTTTGTTCTACTTTGATTAGCGTCAAAAGGAGAAACTCATGACTATCGCGTTAAAAAATCATGCGTACATCTCACACAAGTCTTGATTTAGGGAGACCTTCTTATTAATTAATTGGTTTTCTCCAAATTGTCAAAGAAAGAAGTGATTATGAGGCCTATGAATTCGTTTTAGTTTGATTTGATTAAAAGAAGCAATCATATCACTAGGGCCTTCAAAATTATCCGTACATCTTACACAAGTCTTCATTTAGGAAAACCTTCTTACTGTTCCATTAGTTCTCTCAAATTCTAAAAATATAGGTGATTATGAGTCCTATTACTACGTTCTAGTTGAAATTAGCATCAAAAGGAGCAATCCCATCATTATCGCGTCCAAAACGATTCGTAGATCTCACACAAGTCTTTATTTAGAGAGACCATTATATTGTTTCATTGAATGTTTCAAATTTACAAAGAAAGAGGTGATTAAGAGTTGTATTACTAATTCTAGTTTTATTAGCTTCAAAAGGAGAAACCCATGACAATCGCGTTCAAAACCATGCGTACATCTCACACAAGTCTTCATTTAGGGAGACCTTCTTGTTGTTTCATTGGTTCTCTAAAATTGTCAAAGAAAGAGGTGATTTGGAGTCCTATTACTTCGTTCTAATTTGATTACCTTCAAAGGAGCAAACCCATAACTATCGCGTTAAAAACGATGCGTACATCTCACCAAGTCTTGATTTAGGGAGAACCTTCTTATTGTTTCATTGGTTCTCTCAAATTATCAAAGAAAGAGGTGATTATGAGTCCTATGACTTCGTTCTAGTTTCATTAGCATCAAAATGAGCAATCCTATCACTAGTGCCTTCAAAACGATCTGTACATCTCACACAAGTCCTTCATTTAGGGAGAACTTCTTATTGTTTCATTAGATCTTTCAAATTGGTCAAAATATAGGTGATTATGAGTCTTATTACTTTGTTCTAGTTGAAATTTGAATCAAAAGAAGCAATCCCCATCACTATCGCCTTCCAAAAACGATGCGTAGATCTCACACAAGTCTTTATTTAGGGAGAACTTCATATTGTTTCATTGGTTGTTTCAAATTTGCAAAAGAAGAGGTGATTAAGAGTTGTATCGCATTCAAAACTATGCGTACATCTCATCACAGTCTTCATTTAGGGAGACCTTATTTTTTTTCATTTGTTCTCTAAAATTGTCAAAGAAAGAGGTGATTAGGAGTCCTATAACTTCGCTCTAGTTTGAATAGCATCAAAAGGAGCAATCCCATTACTATTAGGTTCAAAACGATGCATACATCTCACACAAGTCTTTATTTAAGGAGACCTTCTTATTGTTTCATTGGTTCAATAAAATTGTCAAAGAAAGAGGTGATTAGGAGTCGTATTACTTCGTTCTAATTGGATTTGCATCAAAATGAGAATTCCCATGACTATTGTGTTAAAAACGATGCGTGCATATCTCACAAGTCTTGATTTAGGGAGACCTTCTTATTGTTTATTGGTTTTCTCAAATTCTCAAAGAAAGAGGTGATTATGAGTCCTATGACTTCGTTTAGTGTTATTTGCATCAAAAGGAGCAATCTCATTACTATCACGTTCAAAACGATGCGTACATCTCACACAAGTCTTCATTTAAGGAGACTTTCTTATTGTTTCATTGGTTCTCTAAAATTGTCAAAGAAAGAGGTGATTACGAGTCCTATTACTTCGTTCTAATTTGATTAGAATCAAAAGAAGCAATCCCATGACTAAGGCGTTAAAAAACCATGCGTACTTCTCACACAAGTCTTGATTTAGGGAGACCTTCTTATTGTTTAATTGGTTTTCCTCAAATTGTCAAAGAAAGAAGTGATTATAAGGCCTATGAATTCGTTTTAGTTTGATTTGCATCAAAAGAAGCAATCCTATCACTAGCGCCTTCAAATTATCCGTACATCTCACACAAGTCTTCATTTAGGGAAATCTTCTTACAGTTTCATTAGTTCTCTCACATTTTAAAAATATAGGTGATTCTGAGTCCTATTACTTCGTTCTAGTTGAAATTAGCATCAAAATAAGCAATTCACTATAGCGTTCAAAACGATCGCAGATCTCACACAGTCTTCATTTAGGGAAACCTTCATATGTTTCAATGGCTATTTTAAATTTACAAAGAAAGATGTGATTGTACTACTTCGTTCAAGTTTGATTAGCGTCAAAAGGAGAAACCCATGACTATCGCGTTCAAAACCATGCGTACATCTCACACAAGTCTTCATTAGGGATTCATCTTATTATTTCATTGGTTCTCTAGAATTGTCAAAGAAAGAGGTGATTAGGAGTCCTATAACTTCGTTCTAGTTTGATTAGCATCAAAAGGAGCAATCCCATTTCTATCACGTTCAAAACGATGCGTACATCTCACACAAGTCTTCATTTAAGGAGACCTTCTTATTGTTTAATTGGTTTTCTCAAATTGTCAAAGAAAGAGGGGATTACTCATCCTATGACTTCGTTTTAGTTTGATTTTCATCAAAAGAAGCAATCCTATCACTAGCGCCTTCAAAATTATCCGTACATCTCACACAAGTCTTGATTTAGGGAGTCCTTCTTATTGTTTAATTGGTTTTCTCAAATTGTCAAAGAAATAAGTGATTATGAGGCCTATGACTTCGTTTTAGTTTGATTTGCATCAAAAGACACAATCCTATCACTAGCGCCTTCAAAATTATCCGTACATCTAACACAAGTCTTCATTTAGGGAAACCTTCTTACGGTTTTATTAGTACTCTCAAATTTTAAAAATATAGGTGATTATGAGTCATATTACTTCGTTCTAGTTGAAATTAGCATCAAAAGTTGCAATCCTATCACTATCGCGTCCAAAACGATGCGTAGATCTCAAACAAGTCTTCATTTAGGGAGAACTTCAAATTGTTTCATTGGTTGTTTCAAATTTACAAACAAAGAAATGATTCAGAGTTGTATTACTTTGTTTTACTTTGATTATCGTCAAAAGGAGAAACCCATGGCTATCGCGTTCAAATCATGCGTACATCTCACACAAGTCCTCATTTAGGAAGACCTTATTCATTCATTGGTTCTCTAAAATTGTCAAAGAAAAGGTGATTAGGAGTCCTATAACTTCATTCTAGTTTGATTATCATCAAAGGAGCAATCCCATTACTATCACATTCAAAACGATGCATACATCTCACACAAGTCTTCATTTAGGAGACCTTCTTATTGTTTCATTGGTTCAATAAAATTATCAAAGAAAGAGTTGATTAGGAGTCGTATTACTTCGTTCTAATTTTATTAGCATCAAAATGAGCAATCCCATGACTATCGCGTTAAAAACGATGCGTGCATATCTCACAAGTCTTGATTTAGGGAGACCTTCTTATTGTTTAATTGGTTTTCTCAAATTGTCAAGAAAGAGGTGATTATGAGTCCTATGACTTGCTTTTAGTTTGATTTGCATCAAAAGGAGCAATCTCATTACTATCACGTTCAAAACGATGCGTACATCTCACACAATTCTTCATTTAAGCAGACATACTTAATGTTTCATTGGTTCTCTAAAATTGTCAAAGAAAGAGGTGATTAGGAGTCCTATTACTTCATTCTAATTTGATTAGCATCAACAGGAGCAATCCCATGACTAATGCGTTAAAAACCATGCGTACATCTAACACAAGTCTTGATTTAAGTAGAGACCTTATTGTTTTATTGGTTTTCTCAAATTGTCAAAGAAAGAAGTATTTATTAGGCCAATGAATTCGTTTTAATTTGATTTGCATCAAAAGAAGCAATCGTATCACTAGTGCCTTCAAAATTGTCTGTACGTCTCACACAAGTTTCCATATCGGGAAACCTTCTTACTGTTCCATTAGTTCTCTCAAATTGTAAAAATATAGGTGATTATGAGTCCTATTACTTCGTTCTAGTTGAAATTAGCATCAAAAGGAGGAATCCCATCACTATCGCGTCCAAAACGATGCTTAGATCTCCCAGAAGTCTTCATTTAGGGAGAACTTCAAATTGTTTTATTGGTTGTTTCAAATTTACAAACAAAGAGGTGATTAAGAGTTGTATTACTTTGTTCTACTTTGATTAGCGTCAAAAGGAGAAACTCATGACTATCGCGTTAAAAATCATGCGTACATCTCACACAAGTCTTGATTTAGGGAGACCTTCTTATTAATTAATTGGTTTTCTCAAATTGTCAAAGAAATAAGTGATTATGAGGCCTATGAATTCGTTTTAGTTTGATTTGATTAAAAGAAGCAATCATATCACTAGGGCCTTCAAAATTATCCGTACATCTTACACAAGTCTTCATTTAGGAAAACCTTCTTACTGTTCCATTAGTTCTCTCAAATTCTAAAAATATAGGTGATTATGAGTCCTATTACTACGTTCTAGTTGAAATTAGCATCAAAAGGAGCAATCCCATCATTATCGCGTCCAAAACGATTCGTAGATCTCACACAAGTCTTTATTTAGAGAGACCATTATATTGTTTCATTGAATGTTTCAAATTTACAAAGAAAGAGGTGATTAAGAGTTGTATTACTTAATTCTAGTTTTATTAGCTTCAAAAGGAGAAACCCATGACAATCGCGTTCAAAACCATGCGTACATCTCACACAAGTCTTCATTTAGGGAGACCTTCTTGTTGTTTCATTGGTTCTCTAAAATTATCAAAGAAAGAGGTGATTTGGAGTCCTATTACTTCGTTCTAATTTGATTACCTTCAAAAGGAGCAAACCCATAACTATCGCGTTAAAAACGATGCGTACATCTCACACAAGTCTTGATTTAGGGAGACCTTCTTATTGTTTCATTGGTTCTCTCAAATTATCAAAGAAAGAGGTGATTATGAGTCCTATGACTTCGTTCTAGTTTCATTAGCATCAAAATGAGCAATCCTATCACTAGTGCCTTCAAAACGATCTGTACATCTCACACAAGTCTTCATTTAGGGAGAACTTCTTATTGTTTCATTAGATCTTTCAAATTGTCAAAATATAGGTGATTATGAGTCTTATTACTTTGTTCTAGTTGAAATTTGAATCAAAAGAAGCATCCCCATCACTATCGCCTCCAAAACGATGCGTAGATCTCACACAAGTCTTTATTTAGGGAGAACTTCATATTGTTTCATTGGTTGTTTCAAATTTGCAAAGAAAGAGGTGATTAAGAGTTGTATCGCATTCAAAACTATGCGTACATCTCACACAAGTCTTCATTTAGGGAGACCTTATTTTTTTTCATTTGTTCTCTAAAATTGTCAAAGAAAGAGGTGATTAGGAGTCCTATAACTTCGCTCTAGTTTGAATAGCATCAAAGGAGCAATCCCATTACTATTAGGTTCAAAACGATGCATACATCTCACACAAGTCTTTATTTAAGGAGACCTTCTTATTGTTTCATTGGTTCAATAAAATTGTCAAAGAAAGAGGTGATTAGGAGTCGTATTACTTCGTTCTAATTGGATTTGCATCAAAATGAGAATTCCCATGACTATTGTGTTAAAAACGATGCGTGCATATCTCACAAGTCTTGATTTAGGGAGACCTTCTTATTGTTTAATTGGTTTTCTCAAATTCTCAAAGAAAGAGGTGATTATGAGTCCTATGACTTCGTTTTAGTGTTATTTGCATCAAAAGGAGCAATCTCATTACTATCACGTTCAAAACGATGCGTACATCTCACACAAGTCTTCATTTAAGGAGACTTTCTTATTGTTTCATTGGTTCTCTAAAATTGTCAAAGAAAGAGGTGATTACGAGTCCTATTACTTCGTTCTAATTTGATTAGAATCAAAAGAAGCAATCCCATGACTAAGGCGTTAAAACCATGCGTACTTCTCACACAAGTCTTGATTTAGGGAGACCTTCTTATTGTTTAATTGGTTTTCTCAAATTGTCAAAGAAAGAAGTGATTATAAGGCCTATGAATTCGTTTTAGTTTGATTTGCATCAAAAGAAGCAATCCTATCACTAGCGCCTTCAAAATTATCCGTACATCTCACACAAGTCTTCATTTAGGGAAATCTTCTTACAGTTTCATTAGTTCTCTCAAATTTTAAAAATATAGGTGATTCTGAGTCCTATTACTTCGTTCTAGTTGAAATTAGCATCAAAATAAGCAATTCACTATCGCGTTCAAAACGATGCGCAGATCTCACACAAGTCTTCATTTAGGGAAACCTTCATATTGTTTCAATGGCTATTTTAAATTTACAAAGAAAGATGTGATTGTACTACTTCGTTCAAGTTTGATTAGCGTCAAAAGGAGAAACCCATGACTATCGCGTTCAAAACCATGCGTACATCTCACACAAGTCTTCATTTAGGGATTCCATCTTATTTATTTCATTGGTTCTCTAGAATTGTCAAAGAAAGAGGTGATTAGGAGTCCTATAACTTCGTTCTAGTTTGATTAGCATCAAAAGGAGCAATCCCATTTCTATCACGTTCAAAACGATGCGTACATCTCACACAAGTCTTCATTTAAGGAGACCTTCTTATTGTTTAATTGGTTTTCTCAAATTGTCAAAGAAAGAGGGGATTACTCATCCTATGACTTCGTTTTAGTTTGATTTTCATCAAAAGAAGCAATCCTATCACTAGCGCCTTCAAAATTATCCGTACATCTCACACAAGTCTTGATTTAGGGAGTCCTTCTTATTGTTTAATTGGTTTTCTCAAATTGTCAAAGAATAAGTGATTATGAGGCCTATGACTTCGTTTTAGTTTGATTTGCATCAAAAGACACAATCCTATCACTAGCGCCTTCAAAATTATCCGTACATCTAACACAAGTCTTCATTTAGGGAAACCTTCTTACGGTTTTATTAGTTCTCTCAAATTTTAAAAATATAGGTGATTATGAGTCATATTACTTCGTTCTAGTTGAAATTAGCATCAAAAGTTGCAATCCTATCACTATCGCGTCCAAAACGATGCGTAGATCTCAAACAAGTCTTCATTTAGGGAGAACTTCAAATTGTTTCATTGGTTGTTTCAAATTTACAAACAAAGAAATGATTCAGAGTTGTATTACTTTGTTTTACTTTGATTATCGTCAAAAGGAGAAACCCATGGCTATCGCGTTCAAAATCATGCGTACATCTCACACAAGTCCTCATTTAGGAAGACCTTATTCATTCATTGGTTCTCTAAAATTGTCAAAGAAAAGGTGATTAGGAGTCCTATAACTTCATTCTAGTTTGATTATCATCAAAAGGAGCAATCCCATTACTATCACATTCAAAACGATGCATACATCTCACACAAGTCTTCATTTAAGGAGACCTTCTTATTGTTTCATTGGTTCAATAAAATTATCAAAGAAAGAGTTGATTAGGAGTCGTATTACTTCGTTCTAATTTTATTAGCATCAAAATGAGCAATCCCATGACTATCGCGTTAAAAACGATGCGTGCATATCTCACAAGTCTTGATTTAGGGAGACCTTCTTATTGTTTAATTGGTTTTCTCAAATTGTCAAAGAAAGAGGTGATTATGAGTCCTATGACTTGCTTTTAGTTTGATTTGCATCAAAAGGAGCAATCTCATTACTATCACGTTCAAAACGATGCGTACATCTCACACAATTCTTCATTTAAGCAGACATACTTAATGTTTCATTGGTTCTCTAAAATTGTCAAAGAAAGAGGTGATTAGGAGTCCTATTACTTCATTCTAATTTGATTAGCATCAACAGGAGCAATCCCATGACTAATGCGTTAAAAACCATGCGTACATCTAACACAAGTCTTGATTTAAGTAGAGACCTTATTGTTTTATTGGTTTTCTCAAATTGTCAAAGAAAGAAGTATTTATTAGGCCAATGAATTCGTTTTAATTTGATTTGCATCAAAAGAAGCAATCGTATCACTAGTGCCTTCAAAATTGTCTGTACGTCTCACACAAGTTTCCATATCGGGAAACCTTCTTACTGTTCCATTAGTTCTCTCAAATTGTAAAAATATAGGTGATTATGAGTCCTATTACTTCGTTCTAGTTGAAATTAGCATCAAAAGGAGGAATCCCATCACTATCGCGTCCAAAACGATGCTTAGATCTCCCAGAAGTCTTCATTTAGGGAGAACTTCAAATTGTTTTATTGGTTGTTTCAAATTTACAAACAAAGAGGTGATTAAGAGTTGTATTACTTTGTTCTACTTGATTAGCGTCAAAAGGAGAAACTCATGACTATCGCGTTAAAAATCATGCGTACATCTCACACAAGTCTTGATTTAGGGAGACCTTCTTATTAATTAATTGGTTTTCTCAAATTGTCAAAGAAATAAGTGATTATGAGGCCTATGAATTCGTTTTAGTTTGATTTGATTAAAAGAAGCAATCATATCACTAGGGCCTTCAAAATTATCCGTACATCTTACACAAGTCTTCATTTAGGAAAACCTTCTTACTGTTCCATTAGTTCTCTCAAATTCTAAAAATATAGGTGATTATGAGTCCTATTACTACGTTCTAGTTGAAATTAGCATCAAAAGGAGCAATCCCATCATTATCGCGTCCAAAACGATTCGTAGATCTCACACAAGTCTTTATTTAGAGAGACCATTATATTGTTTCATTGAATGTTTCAAATTTACAAAGAAAGAGGTGATTAAGAGTTGTATTACTTAATTCTAGTTTTATTAGCTTCAAAAGGAGAAAACCCATGACAATCGCGTTCAAAACCATGCGTACATCTCACACAAGTCTTCATTTAGGGAGACCTTCTTGTTGTTTCATTGGTTCTCTAAAATTATCAAAGAAAGAGGTGATTTGGAGTCCTATTACTTCGTTCTAATTTGATTACCTTCAAAGGAGCAAACCCATAACTATCGCGTTAAAAACGATGCGTACATCTCACACAAGTCTTGATTTAGGGAGACCTTCTTATTGTTTCATTGGTTCTCTCAAATTATCAAAGAAAGAGGTGATTATGAGTCCTATGACTTCGTTCTAGTTTCATTAGCATCAAAATGAGCAATCCTATCACTAGTGCCTTCAAAACGATCTGTACATCTCACACAAGTCTTCATTTAGGGAGAACTTCTTATTGTTTCATTAGATCTTTCAAATTGTCAAAATATAGGTGATTATGAGTCTTATTACTTTGTTCTAGTTGAAATTTGAATCAAAAGAAGCAATCCCCATCACTATCGCCTCCAAAACGATGCGTAGATCTCACACAAGTCTTTATTTAGGGAGAACTTCATATTGTTTCATTGGTTGTTTCAAATTTGCAAAGAAAGAGGTGATTAAGAGTTGTATCGCATTCAAAACTATGCGTACATCTCACACAAGTCTTCATTTAGGGAGACCTTATTTTTTTTCATTTGTTCTCTAAAATTGTCAAAGAAAGAGGTGATTAGGAGTCCTATAACTTCGCTCTAGTTTGAATAGCATCAAAAGGAGCAATCCCATTACTATTAGGTTCAAAACGATGCATACATCTCACACAAGTCTTTATTTAAGGAGACCTTCTTATTGTTTCATTGGTTCAATAAAATTGTCAAAGAAAGAGGTGATTAGGAGTCTAATTACTTCGTTCTAATTGGATTTGCATCAAAATGAGAATTCCCATGACTATTGTGTTAAAAACGATGCGTGCATATCTCACAAGTCTTGATTTAGGGAGACCTTCTTATTGTTTAATTGGTTTTCTCAAATTGTCAAAGAAAGAAGTGATTATAAGGCCTATGAATTCGTTTTAGTTTGATTTGCATCAAAAGAAGCAATCCTATCACTAGCGCCTTCAAAATTATCTGTACATCTCACACAAGTCTTCATTTAGGGAAATCTTCTTACAGTTTCATTAGTTCTCTCAAATTTTAAAAATATAGGTGATTATGAGTCCTATTACTTCGTTCTAGTTGAAATTAGCATCAAAATAAGCAATTCAATCACTATCGCGTTCAAAACGATGCGCAGATCTCACACAAGTCTTCATTTAGGGAAACCTTCATATAGTTTCAATGGCTGTTTTAAATTTACAAAGAAAGATGTGATTGTATTACTTCGTTCAAGTTTGATTAGCGTCAAAAGGAGAAACCCATGACTATCGCGTTCAAAACCATGCGTACATCTCACACAAGTCTTCATTTAGGGAGTCCTTATTTATTTCATTGGTTCTCTAAAATTGTCAAAGAATGAGGTGATTAGGAGTCCTATAACTTCGTTCAAGTTTGATTAGCATCAAAAGGAGCAATCCCATTTCTATCACGTTCAAAACGATGCGTACATCTCACACAAGTCTTCATTTAAGGAGACCTCCTTATTGTTTAATTGGTTTTCTCAAATTATCGAAGAAAGAGGGGATTACTCATCCTATAACTTCGTTTTAGTTTGATTTTCATCAAAAGAAGCAATCCTATCACTAGCGCCTTCAAAATTATCCGTACATCTCACACAAGTCTTGATTTAGGGAGCCCTTCTTATTGTTTAATTGGTTTTCTCAAATTGTCAAAGAAATAAGTGATTATGAGGCCTATGACTTCGTTTTAGTTTGATTTGCATCAAAAGACACAATCCTATCACTAGCGCCTTCAAAATTATCCGTACATCTAACACAAGTCTTCATTTAGGGAAACCTTCTTACGGTTTTATTAGTTCTCTCAAATTTTAAAAATATAGGTGATTATGAGTCCTATGAGTTATGCTCAAATATGTATTGAGATTAATGCTATGTCTCCTTTTCCTGCCTCTATTAATGATGTGGTGTACAATGGATCAGAATTAGTTGAAGAAACAACGGTTGTCAAGGTAGAGTACTGGAGTTGACCCCCTTCATGCTCTGAATGTAAATGCTTTGGGCATACTCTTCTCAAATGTCCTAAAATGAACTATCAGTGGGTGCCCAAGATCACTTTGATCCCCTTCGAGGCTCCTGGGCCTGCTGATGCCAAGGTCTATAAACCTTTAGCCCCTTCTACTGCTGAAGGCTCTTGGACTACAGTTACTAAAGGCCCTAAACCACCTTCTCTTCCACCTGTTACCCCTACCCCTGTTTCAAATTCGAATGTCTTTCTTCCAATCGCGTCTCCCTTGGCACCTGGAGAGGAATCGGAATCTCCTATTCCCCCTAATCCCCTGATAGATAAGCTAAAGCAAGTTGATGAGAAAGAGATCAAAGATTTGAAGCATAAGTCTAGGACTGGAAATGAGCCTCTTCATACCTCTAAGAAGAGGAATAAGGGGTCCAAGGGGGCTTCCCCTTCCTGATTGATATCTTAACCCTTTGTTATGACATTTTTTTTGTTCCTATAATGTCAGGGGTTTAAATAAGAAGCCAAAGCAGGCCTTTGTTCCAATTTTTTGTTAAACAACCACATCTCTTTTGTGGGTCTTATTGAGACTCGAATAAAAGCTCCAAAGGCTCCCAGGATCTCGAGGGCAATTTGTAGAAACTGGGTCTGGACCTTTAGTTACGATTTTCACTCAAATGGCAGAATATGGGTGGGCTGGGATCCCAATATTTGGAGAGTGGATACCATTTTTCAATCTTCTCGGTTATCCCATTTTAAACTCTTTCCCCTTCTTGGCAACACTCTTTTGTTGGTCTCTATAGTTTATGGGATGAACTCGGTGGCTGATAGGAGGCAATTGTGGGCTGACCTGAATTCTTTGTCAACTCTGGACACCTGGTGTATTCTTGGGGATTTTAATACAATCAGGCGTGTCTCTGAAGCTGAAGGGGGAGACTTTTCTTGGGATATTGGGATGTCTGACTTCAATGATTGTTTAGATAACATTGGGGCAGATGATATTCGTCCCATAGGCCCTCATCACACAGGGTGGAATTGCCAGATTTCTAATCCGATTCACAGGAAGCTTGATAGGGCAATGGGGAATGCTTCCTGGTTCAACTCAATGCCAGATTCTCAAGTTACCTTTGGCCCTCGTGGTCTCTCGGATCCATTGCCCTGTTATTCTGAATACTGGCCTTTCTCTCCGAAGGCTCAAAAAACCCTTTCAATTTTTCAACTTCATGTTGGAATTGAAGAGATTCTTCACGGCTATCACTGAATGTTGGAATATCGGCATCCGAGGGAATGTTTTTTTATCTTCAATGAGAAGCTTCGGATTACCAAGAGGGCCCTTGTGAAGTTAAACTCCTCCAATGGCAATCTTTCTTGCAATGTTAATTGTCTGCAGACCCAGTTGGCCACCATTCAGCTATCTCTCCAAGGAGATCCCTTGAATTCTTCCCTGTTATCCCAAGAAACTTGTTGCTCCCAGTCGCTTTGGAAAGCTTTGGCCCTTGAAGAATCCCTGTTACTCCAAAAATCCGGCGCTATATGGCTTGCCCAAGGTGACAAGAATACTAAATTCTTCTCCAATGTCATTAAAAGTAATTGGAACCACAGCAAAATTCTTTCCATTTTCAATGGATCTGGGGAACTCATTGAGGACCAATTGGGTATTCAACAGGTGGCAGTGTCCTATTTTCAGGAGTTGTTGGGGTCTTCTCCTACCTCTTATCCTGGCCACGATGAGCTTAAGAAATATGTGTCAAATAGGATCACTACTTCCCAAGCTAGTTCTCTAATATCTCCTATTCTTGATTCTGAAATCTTAGCGGTCCTATAGTCCATGAAGAAAAATAAAAGTCCGGGTCCTGACGGCTTTAATGTTAATTTTTTTCTCCACTGCTGGGATACTGTTGGTCTTGATTTCACCGCTGCGGTCCACTCCTTTTTCAATTCTGGGCACTTACCGAGGGGTGTTAATGCTTCTGCTATTGCCTTGATACCAAAGACCGATAACCCATCCAACATGTCTGATTTTAGGCCTATCTCTTGCTGCAATACCATCTACAAATGCATTGCAAAGATTCTTGCTAATAGGCTCAAGTGTGTTCTTCCAACCCTTATCGACCATGCCCAGTCTGCTTTTATTTCGGGTAGGAGTATAAGTGATAATATTCTTCTGGCACAGGAGGTTTTTAGGAACTATCATAGGCTTTCTGGGCCAGCTAGATGTGCTTTAAAAATTGATATCCGGAAAGCTTTTGATACGGTTGACTGGGGTTTTCTTTTGGACTTGATGAGCCTCCTTCATTTCCCCACTATTTTCATCAACTGGATTAAAGAGTGTATCACAACCACAATGTTCTCTGTCAAAGTTAATGGTACTCTAGCTGGATACTTTAAGGGCGCTCGGGGTCTTCGGCAGGGAGATCCTTTGTCCTAGTTATGGAAGCCTTCTCCATGATATTACTAAGGAAACCTTGATGCCTAATTTCAAGTTTCACTGGAAAGCCGACTCATGTAATATTTCGCACGTGTGCTTCGCGGATGATGTCCTCCTGTTTTGCCATGGTGATTTGTCCTCAGTTTCTATTATCCACTCATGCATTCAATCCTTCTCAATGTTCTCCGGCCTTATTCCGAATGCCCTTAAAAGCCATTGTTTTCTTGCCAATGTCCCAAACGATGTTAAAGAGAGTATTTGCCAACTGTTGAGTTTCCCGCTCGGAGTCTTGCCTATCAGGTTTCTGGGGGTGCCTCTCATCTCTTCAAAACTCTCCTACTCTGACCGCCTCCCTTTAATTCAAAGAACAACCAAGGTTTCCTCTTGGACGTCTCGATTTCTCTCTTACTCTGGTAGGGTGCTTCTAATCAAGACAGTGCTTTTTGCTATCCAGTCTTTTTGGGCAGCTCATTTTATCCTTCCTAAATTGGTTATGAGAGGTATTCAATCTATAATGTGCAGATTTCTATGGAAGGGGTCATCTCTTTCTCGTTATGGATCTAAAGTCTCTTGGAAGGTTATCTCACTCCCTCTCTGTGAAGGGGGCCTTGCTATCAAAAATCTTCTTGATTGGAACAAGGCTCTAATTATTCTACATCTTCTCAAGGTTATCTCACCCTCTTCTTCCTCTTTGTGGGCAAGGTGGGTCAATTCCACTGTGCTTGCTAGGGATAATTTCTGGCATATCTCTACTCCTTCGGACTGTTCATGGATCTGGCGAAAGGTACTTAAGCTTCGCCCCATGGTTCTCAACTTCCTTAATTATAAAGCTGGGAAGGGTAATATCTTCAGCCTCTGGTTTGATCCGTGGTTGAATGGTCAGGCATTAAACCCGTCGGTGTCCCTCATCACTAACTCCAGAGTTCCAGTGAATGCACGGTTGTCTGCTATTATTTCCTTGGGAGCCTGGGAGCTGCCCCCTAGTAACCACCATGAGGTGCAGCAATTTCATAGAGTTTTTGATTCTATTCCTGCTCCTTCGACTTCTGAGGACATCATTCTGTGGATAATCGGGAGCTAAAATCTGTTAAAGCTTCCTTTATATGGAATCGATCCGTTCTCGTGCTACGAAAGTCCCCTGGGCTGATTTGTTACGGCATCCTCTCCACATCCCTCGTTTCTCTTTTACCTTGTGGCTGGCCTTACGTCGTAGACTACCCACCAACGATCGATTTTCTTCATATTCGAGTTTTCGTCCTTTAAAATGCCCTTTCTGCGACACACATAATGAGACCTTTCTCCATCTGTTCTTTGAGTGTTCCTATTCCTCTTCTGTTCTCTCCTCTGTAATGGCTGCTGGAGCCTGGTATAATGTCCCTTTGAGTTGGGACAGCATTGTGGATTTCATCATTTCCTTTCGGGGGAGTCAATTAAGGTCAGATATTTTAAACTTAGTCCTATCTACAACTGTGTACAAGATATGGGCAGCTAGGAACTCCTTCGTTCATAACAAGATCAAGATGCCTTTGGGGGTGTTGGTTAGGGAGATTTTGAATACCATCAAGTCCCGGTTATCCTCTTCCCCTAAATTTCTTCTGGCTGCTCCGTCTTGTACTAATCTTAGTGTTTGGCTTTGATTGATTTGCTGCTGGTCTTGTTGTTTGTCCCTTTATTTCTCCTGTTCCTGTTTAGGCCCATGTTGGGCTGGGGTTTTGGCTGGGTCTGGAGATTGGGGTTGGGTTGCTATTGGGTCTGGTGATATGAGCATTGTGTTGCTGTTAGACTGTATTGGTTGCTGGAGGTTAAGCATTGTGTGGGGTTGTGCGGGCCCATATTTTCTTGTTGTAGTTTTCTCTCTTTTATGGAAGGTTGCTGCTGTTGTTGTTGTAAAGCTAATCCCCACATCAAGCATTGCTGCTGCATTGTTTAATTGTGTGCAGTATTGTGTTGCTGGCTGGCTCCGGTTGGCAGCTGGGTGTTGCTGTCGGTCTCAAGGCAGGGGTCTAATGGAGCTGGGTCTGGGCTTTGAGCTGGGTCTTGAGTTGGGTTCTGGACTTGATGCTTCGGATTGGGTATTGGTTGTCCCGTGTTTCGGATTGCTCTGGTTCGGCTGCTGCTGTGTTCGGTGTGGTCGTCCACTTTGGCTGTTCTTGCTGGGTTTCTCGGGCTACTTTTATTGTTTGACGGCAGTTTAGTCTTTGACTCTTTCCTTTTGGTCTGTTAGGTTGCTTTGATTCTTGTATGGTTGTTTCAGGCTTAGTGCCTTGCTTCTTTTGTATGCTTCTCTTGTATGCTTTTTTGGCTTGTGCCTTGTTCCTTCAATCTGGTCTTCTCTTTATTCTTTAGTTTAATCATTATGGGGGTTGTCCCAGGTCGTTTTCTCTAAAGTTTCTGGGGTATGCCCCTTTGCAATTGTATTGTCATTTTTTCTTTTCAATCTACAAACAAACTTAGCGGAAAAAAAAAAGTTGCAATCCTATCACTATCGCGTCCAAAACGATGCGTAGATCTCAAACAAGTCTTCATTTAGGGAGAACTTCAAATTGTTTCATTAGTTGATTCAAATTTACAAACAAAGAAGTGATTCAGAGTTGTATTACTTTGTTTTACTTTGATTAGCGTCAAAAGGAGAAACCCATGACTATCGCGTTCAAAACCATGCGTACATCTCACACAAGTCTTCATTTAGGAAGACCTTATTCTTTCACTGGTTCTCTAAAATTGTCAAAGAAAAGGTGATTAGGAGTCCTATAACTTCATTCTAGTTTGATTATCATCAAAAGGAGCAATCCCATTAATATCACATTCAAAACGATGCATACATCTCACACAAGTCTTCATTTAAGGAGACCTTCTTATTGTTTCATTGGTTCAATAAAATTATCAAAGAAAGAGGTGATTAGGAGTCGTATTACTTCGTTCTAATTTTATTAGCATCAAAATGAGCAATCCCATGACTATCGCGTTAAAAACGATGCGTTAAAAACGATGCGTGCATATCTCACAAGTCTTGATTTAGGGAGTCCTTCTTATTGTTTAATTGGTTTTCACAAATTGTCAAAGAAAGAGGTGATTATGAGTCCTATGACTTGCTTTTAGTTTGATTTGCATCAAAAGGAGCAATCTCATTACTATCACGTTCAAAACGATGCGTACATCTCACACAATTCTTCATTTAAGCAGACATACTTATTGTTTCATTGGTTCTCTAAAATTGTCAAAGAAAGAGGTGATTAGGAGTCCTATTACTTCATTCTAATTTGATTAGCATCAACAGGAGCAATCCCATGACTAATGCGTTAAAAACCATGTGTACATCAAACACAAGTCTTGATTTAGGGAGACCTTATTGTTTAATTGGTTTTCTCAAATGGTCAAAGAAAGAAGTATTTATTAGGCCAATGAATTCGTTTTAATTTGATTTGCATCAAAAGAAGCAATCGTATCACTAGTGCCTTCAAAATTATCCGTACGTCTCACACAAGTTTCCATATCGGGAAACCTTCTTACTGTTCCATTAGTTCTCTCAAATTGTAAAAAAATAGGTGATTATGAGTCCTATTACTTTGTTCTAGTTGAAATTAGCATCAAAAGGAGGAATCCCATCACTATCGCGTCCAAAACGTTGCTTAGATCTCACACAAGTCTTCATTTAGGGAGAACTTCAAATTGTTTTATTGGTTGTTTCAAATTTACAAACAAAGAGGCGATTAAGAGTTGTATTACTTTGTTCTACTTTGATAAGCGTCAAAAGGAGAAACTCATGACTATCGCGTTAAAAATCATGCGTACATCTCACACAAGTCTTGATTTAGGGAGACCTTCTTATTAATTAATTGGTATTCTCAAATTGTCAAAGAAAGAAGTGATTATGAGGCCTATGAATTCGTTTTAGTTTGATTTGATTAAAAGAAGCAATCATATCACTAGGGCCTTCAAAATTATTCGTACATCTTACACAAGTCTTCATTTAGGAAAACCTTCTTATTGTTCCATTAGTTCTCTCAAATTCTAAAAATATAGGTGATTATGAGTCCTATTACTACGTTCTAGTTGAAATTAGCATCAAAAGGAGCAATCCTATCACTATCGCGTCCAAAACGATGCGTAGATCTCACACAAGTCTTTATTTAGAGAGACCATCATATTGTTTCATTGAATGTTTCAAATTTACAAAGAAAGAGGTGATTAAGAGTTGTATTACTTAATTCTAATTTGATTAGCGTCAAAAAAAGAAACCCATGACAATCGCGTTCAAAACCATGCGTACATCTCACACAAGTCTTCATTTAGGGAGACCTTCTTGTTGTTTCATTGGTTCTCTAAAATTGTCAAAGAAAGAGGTGATTCGGAGTCCTATTACTTCGTTCTAATTTGATTAGCTTCAAAAGGAACAAACCCATAACTATCGCGTTAAAAACGATGCGTACATCTCACACAAGTCTTGATTTAGGGAGACCTTCTTTTTGTTTCATTGGTTCTCTCAAATTATCAAAGAAAGAGGAGATTATGAGTCCTATGACTTCGTTCTAGTTTGATTAGCATCAAAATAAGCAATCCTATCACTAGTGCCTTCAAAACGATCTGTACATCTCACACAAGTCTTCATTTAGGGAGAACTTCTTATTGTTTCATTAGTTCTTTCAAATTGTCAAAATATAGGTGATTATGAGTCCTATTACTTTGTTCTAGTTGAAATTTGAATCAAAAGAAGCAATCCCCATCACTATCGCGTCCAAAACGATGCGTAGATCTCACACAAGTCTTTATTAAGGGAGAACTTCATATTGTTTCATTGGTTGTTTCAAATTTGCAAAGAAAGAGTTGATTAAGAGTTGTATTACTTTGTTCTACTTTGATTAGCATCAAAAGGAGAAACTCATGACTATCGCATTCAAAACCATGCGTACATCTCACACAAGTCTTCATTTAGGGAGACCTTATTTTTTTCATTTGTTCTCTAAAATTGTCAAAGAAAGAGGTGATTAGGAGTCCTATAACTTCGCTCTAGTTTGAATAGCATCAAAAGGAGCAATCCCATTACTATCACGTTCAAAACGATGCATACATCTCACACAAGTCTTTATTTAAGGAGACCTTCTTATTGTTTCATTGGTTCAATAAAATTGTCAAAGAAAGAGGTGATTAGGAGTCGTATTACTCCGTTCTAATTGGATTAGCATCAAAATGAGCAATCCCATGACTATTGCGTTAAAAATGATGCGTGCATATCTCACAAGTCTTGATTTAGGGATACGTTCTTATTGTTTAATTGGTTTTCTCAAATTCTCAAAGAAAGAGGTGATTTTGAGTCCTATGACTTCGTTTTAGTGTTATTTGCGTCAAAAGGAGCAATCTCATTACTATCACATTCAAAACGATGCGTACATCTCACACAAGTCTTCATTTAAGGAGACTTTCTTATTGTTTCATTGGTTCTCTAAAATTGTCAAAGAAAGAGGTGATTATGAGTCCTATTATTTCGTTCTAATTTAATTAGCATCGAAAGAACAATCCCATGACTAAGGCGTTAAAAACCATGCGTACATCTCACACAAGTCTTGATTTAGGGAGACCTTCTTATTGTTTAATTGGTTTTCTCAAATTGTCAAAGAAAGAAGTGATTATAACGCCTATGAATTTGTTTTAGTTTGATTTGCATCAAAAGAAGAAATCCTATCACTAGCGCCTTCAAAATTATCCGTACATCTCACACAAGTCTTCATTTAGGGAAATCTTCTTATAGTTTCATTAGTTCTCTCAAATTTTAAAAATATAGGTGATTATGAGTCCTATTACTTCGTTCTAGTTGAAATTAGCATCAAAATAAGCAATTCAATCACTATCGCGTTCAAAACGATGCGCAGATCTCACACAAGTCTTCATTTAGAGAAACCTTCATATTGTTTCAATGGCTGTTTTAAATTTACAAAGAAAGATGTGATTGTATTACTTCGTTCAAGTTTGATTAGCGTCAAAAGGAGAAACCCATGACTATCGCGTTCAAAACCATGCGTACATCTCACACAAGTCTTCATTTAGGGAGTCCTTCTTATTTATTTCATTGGTTCTCTAAAATTATCAAAGAAAGAGGTGATTAGTAGTCCTATAACTTCGTTCTAGTTTGATTAGCCTCAAAAGGAGCAATCCCATTTCTATCACGTTCAAAACGATGCGTACATCTCACACAAGTCTTCATTTAAGGAGACCTTCTTATTGTTTAATTGGTTTTCTCAAATTATCAAAGAAAGAGGGGATTACTCATCCTATGACTTCGTTTTAGTTTGATTTTCATCAAAAAAAGCAATCCAATCACTAGCGCCTACAAAATTATCCGTACATCTCACACAAGTCTTGATTTAGGGAGTCCTTCTTATTGTTTAATTGGTTTCTCAAATTATCAAAGAAATAAGTGATTAAGAGGCCTATGACTTCGTTTTAGTTTGATTTGCATCAAAAGACACAATCCTATCACTAGCGCCTTCAAAATTATCCGTACATCTAACACAAGTCTTCATTTAGGGAAACCTTCTTACGGTTTTATTAGTTCTCTCAAATTTTAAAAATATAGTTGATTATGAGTCCTTTTACTTCGTTCTAATTGAAATTAGCATCAAAAGTTGCAATCCTATCACTATCGCGTCCAAAACGATGCATAGATCTCAAACAAGTCTTCATTTAGGGAGAACTTCAAATTGTTTCATTGGTTGTTTCAAATTTACAAACAAAGAAGTGATTCAGAATTGTATTACTTTGTTTTACTTTTATTAGCGCCAAAAGGAGAAACCCATAACTATCGCGTTCAAAACCATGCGTACATCTCACACAAGTCTTCATTTAGGAAGACCTTATTTTTTCATTGGTTCTCTAAAATTGTCTAAGAAAAGGTGATTAGGAGTCCTATAACTTCATTCTAGTTTGATTATCATCAAAAGGAGCAATCCCATTACTATCACATTCAAAACGATGCATACATCTCACACAAGTCTTCATTTAAGGAGACCTTCTTATTGTTTCATTGGTTCAATAAAATTGTCAAAGAAATAGGTGATTAGGAGTCGTATTACTTCGTTCTAATTTTATTAGCATCAAAATGAGCAATCCCATGACTATCGCGTTAAAAACGATGCGTGCATATCTCACAAGTCTTGATTTAGGGAGACCTTCTTATTGTTTAATTGGTTTTCTCAAATTGTCAAAGAAAGAGGTGATTATGAGTCCTATGACTTGCTTTTAGTTTGATTTGCTTTAAAAGGAGCAATCTCATTACTATCACGTTCAAAACGATGCGTACATCTCACACAATTCTTCATTTAAGCAGACATACTTATTGTTTCATTGGTTCTCTAAAATTGTCAAAGAAAGAGGTGATTAGGAGTCCTATTACTTCATTCTAATTTGATTAGCATCAACAGGAGCAATCCCATGACTAATGCGTTAAAAACCATGCGTACATCTAACACAAGTCTTGATTTAGGGAGACCTTATTGTTTAATTGGTTTTTCTCAAATTGTCAAAGAAAGAAGTATTTATTAGGCCAATGAATTCGTTTTAGTTTGATTTGCATCAAAAGAAGCAATCGTATCACTAGTGCCTTCAAAATTATCCGTACGTCTCACACAAGTTTCCATATCGGGAAACCTTCTTACTGTTCCATTAGTTCTCTCAAATTGTAAAAATATAGGTGATTATGAGTCCTATTACTTCGTTCTAGTTGAAATTAGCATCAAAAGGAGGAATCCCATCACTATCGCGTCCAAAACGTTGCTTAGATCTCACACAAGTCTTCATTTAGGGAGAACTTCAAATTGTTTTATTGGTTGTTTCAAATTTACACACAAAGAGGCGATTAAGAGTTGTATTACTTTGTTCTACTTTGATAAGCGTCAAAAGGAGAAACTCATGACTATCGCGTTAAAAATCATGCGTACATCTCACACAAGTCTTGATTTAGGGAGATCTTCTTATTAATTAATTGGTTTTCTCAAATTGTTAAAGAAAGAAGTGATTATGAGGCCTATGAATTCTTTTTAGTTTGATTTGATTAAAAGAAGCAATCATATCACTAGGGCCTTCAAAATTATCCGTACATCTTACACAAGTCTTCATTTAGGAAAACCTTCTTATTGTTCCATTAGTTCTCTCAAATTCTAAAAATATAGGTGATTATGAGTCCTATTATTACGTTCTAGTTGAAATTAGCATCAAAAGGAGCAATCCTATCACTATCGCGTCCAAAACGATGCGTAGATCTCACACAAGTCTTTATTTAGAGAGACCATCATATTGTTTCATTGAATGTTTCAAATTTACAAAGAAAGAGGTGATTAAGAGTTGTATTACTTAATTCTAATTTGATTAGCGTCAAAAAAGAAACCCATGACAATCGCGTTCAAAACCATGCGTACATCTCACACAAGTCTTCATTTAGGGAGACCTTCTTGTTGATTCATTGGTTCTCTAAAATTGTCAAAGAAAGAGGTGATTTGGAGTCCTATTACTTCGTTCTAATTTGATTAGCTTCAAAAGGAACAAACCCATAACTATCGCGTTAAAAACGATGCGTACATCTCACACAAGTCTTGATTTAGGGAGACCTTCTTTTTGTTTCATTGGTTCTCTCAAATTATCAAAGAAAGAGGTGATTATAAGTCCTATGACTTCGTTCTAGTTTGATTAGCATCAAAATAAGCAATCCTATCACTAGTGCCTTCAAAACGATCTATACATCTCACACAAGTCTTCATTTAGGGAGAACTTATTATTGTTTCATTAGTTCTTTCAAATTGTCAAAATATAGGTGATTATGAGTCCTATTACTTTGTTCTAGTTGAAATTTGAATCAAAAGAAGCAATCCCCATCACTATCGCGTCCAAAACGATGCGTAGATCTCACACAAGTCTTTATTAAGGGAGAACTTCATATTGTTTCATTGGTTGTTTCAAATTTGCAAAGAAAGAGTTGATTAAGAGTTGTATTACTTTGTTCTACTTTGATTAGCATCAAAAGGAGAAACTCATGACTATCGCATTCAAAACCATGCGTACATCTCACACAAGTCTTCATTTAGGGAGACCTTATTTTTTTTCATTTGTTCTCTAAAATTGTCAAAGAAAGAGGTGATTAGGAGTCCTATAACTTCGCTCTAGTTTGAATAGCATCAAAAGGAGCAATCCCATTACTATCACGTTCAAAACGATGCATACATCTCACACAAGTCTTTATTTAAGGAGACCTTCTTATTGTTTCATTGGTTCAATAAAATTGTCAAAGAAAGAGGTGATTAGGAGTCGTATTACTCCGTTCTAATCTGATTAGCATCAAAATGAGCAATCCCATGACTATTGCGTTAAAAACGATGTGTGCATATCTCACAAGTCTTGATTTAGGGAGACCTTCTTATTGTTTAATTGGTTTTCTCAAATTCTCAAAGAAAGAGGTGATTATGAGTCCTATGACTTCGTTTTAGAGTTATTTGCATCAAAAGGAGCAATCTCATTACTATCACGTTCAAAACGCTGCGTACATCTCACACAAGTCTTCATTTAAGGAGACTTTCTTATTGTTTCATTGGTTCTCTAAAATTGTCAAAGAAAGAGGTGATTACGAGTCCTATTACTTCGTTCTAATTTGATTAGAATCAAAAGAAGCAATCCCATGACTAAGGCGTTAAAAACCATGCGTACATCTCACACAAGTCTTGATTTAGGGAGACCTTCTTATGGTTTAATTGGTTTTCTCAAATTGTCAAAGAAAGAAGTGATCATAAGGCCTATGAATTCGTTTTAGTTTGATTTGCATCAAAAGAAGCAATCCTATCACTAGCGCCTTCAAAATTATCCGTACATCTCACATAAGTCTTCATTTAGGGAAATCTTCTTACAGTTTCATTAGTTCTCTCAAATTTTAAAAATATATGTGATTATGAGTCCTATTACTTCGTTCTAGTTGAAATTAGCATCAAAATAAGCAATTCAATCACCATCGCGTTCAAAACGATGCGCAGATCTCACACAAGTCTTCATTTAGGGAAACCTTCATATTGTTTCAATGGCTGTTTTAAATTTACAAAGAAAGATGTGATTGTATTACTTCATTCAAGTTTTATTAGAGTCAAAAGGAGAAACCCATGACTATCGCATTCAAAACCATGCGTACATCTCACACAAGTCTTCATTTAGGGAGTCCTTCTTATTTATTTCATTGGTTCTCTAAAATTGTCAAAGAAAGAGGTGATTAGGAGTCCTATAACTTCGTTCGAGTTTGATTAGCATCAAAAGGAGCAATCCCATTATCACGTTCAAAACGATGCGTACATCTCACACAAGTCTTCATTTAAGGAGACCTTCTTATTGTTTAATTGGTTTTCTCAAATTGTCAAAGAAAGAGGGGATTACTCATCCTATGACTTCGTTTTAGTTTGATTTTCATCAAAAGAAGCAATCCTATCACTAGCGTCTTCAAAATTATCCGTACATCTCACACAAGTCTTGATTTAGGGAGTCCTTCTTATTGTTTAATTGGTTTTCTCAAATTGTCAAAGAAATAAGTGATTATGAGGCCTATGACTTCATTTTAGTTTGATTTGCATCAAAAGACACAATCCTATCACTAGCGCCTTTAAAATTATCCGTACATCTAACACAAGTCTTCATTTAGGGAAACCTTCTTACGGTTTTATTAGTTCTCTCAAATTTTAAAATATAGTTGATTATGTGTCCTATTACTTCGTTCTAGTTGAAATTAGCATCAAAAGTTGCAATCCTATCACTATCGCGTCCAAAACGATGCGTAGATCTCAAACAAGTCTTCATTTAGGGAGAACTTCAAATTGTTTCATTGGTTGTTTCAAATTTACAAACAAAGAGTGATTCAGAGTTGTATTACTTTGTTTTACTTTGATTAGCATCAAAAGGAGAAACCCATGACTATCGCGTTCAAAACCATGCGTACGTCTCACACAAGTCTTCATTTAGGAAGACCTTATTTTTTCATTGGTTCTCTAAAATTGTCTAAGAAAATGTGATTAGGAGTCCTATAACTTCATTCTAGTTTGATTATCATCAAAAGGAGCAATCCCATTACTATCACATTCAAAACGATGCATACATCTCACACAAGTCTTCATTTAAGGAGACTTTCTTATTGTTTCATTGGTTCAATAAAATTGTCAAAGAAAGAGGTGATTAGGAGTCGTATTACTTCGTTCTAATTTTATTAGCATCAAAATGAGCAATCCCATGACTATCGCGTTAAAAACGATGCGTGCATATCTCACAAGTCTTGATTTAGGGAGACCTTCTTATTATTTAATTAGTTTTCTCAAATTGTCAAAGAAAGAGGTGATTATGAGTCCTATGACTTGCTTTTAGTTTGATTTGAATCAAAAGGAGCAATCTCATTACTATCACGTTCAAAACGATGCGTATATCTCACACAATTCTTCATTAAAGCAGACATACTTATTGTTTCATTGGTTCTCTAAAATTGTCAAAGAAAGAGGTGATTAGGAGTCCTATTACTTCATTCTAATTTGATTAGCATCAACAGGAGCAATCCCATGACTAATGCGCTAAAAACCATGCGTATATCTAACACAAGTCCTGATTTAGGGAGACCTTATTGTTTAATTGGTTTTCTCAAATTGTCAAAGAAAGAAGTATTTATTAGGCCAATGAATTCGTTTTAATTTGATTTGCATCAAAAGAAGCAATCGTATCACTAGTGCCTTAAAAATTATCCGTACGTCTCACACAAGTTTCCATATCGGGAAACCTTCTTACTGTTCCATTAGTTCTCTCAAATTGTAAAAATATAGGTGATTATGAGTCCTATTACTTCGTTCTAGTTGAAATTAGCATCAAAAGGAGGAATCCCATCACTATCGCGTCCAAAACGATGCTTAGATCTCACACAAGTCTTCATTTAGGGAGAACTTCAAATTGTTTTATTGGTTGTTTCAAATTTACAAACAAAGAGGTGATTAAGAGTTGTATTACTTTGTTCTACTTTGATAAGCGTCAAAAGGAGAAACTCATGACTATCGCGTTAAAAATCATGCGTACATCTCACACAAGTCTTTATTTCGGGAGACCTTGTTATTAATTAATTGATTTTCTCAAATTGTCAAAGAAAGAAATGATTATGAGGCCTATGAATTCGTTTTAGTTTGATTTGATTAAAAGAAGCAATCATATCACTAGGTCCTTGAAAATTATCCGTACATCTTACACAAGTCTTCATTTAGGAAAACCTTCTTACTGTTCCATTAGTTCTCTCAAATTCTAAAACTATAGGTGATTATGAGTCCTATTACTACGTTCTAGTTGAAATTAGCATCAAAAGGAGCAATCCCATCACTATCGCGTCCAAAACGATGCGTAGATCTCACACAAGTCTTTATTTAGAGAGACCATCATATTGTTTCATTGAATGTTTCAAATTTACAAAGAAAGAGGTGATTAAGAGTTGTATTACTTAATTCTAGTTTGATTAGCGTCAAAAGGAGAAACCCATGACAATCGCGTTCAAAACCATGCGTACATCTCACACAAGTCTTCATTTAGGGAGACCTTCTTGTTGTTTCATTGGTTCTCTAAAATTGTCAAAGAAAGAGGTGATTTGGAGTCCTATTACTTCGTTCTAATTTGATTAGCTTCAAAGGAGCAAACCCATAACTATCGCGTTAAAAACGATGCGTACATCTCACACAAGTCTTGATTTAGGGAGACCTTCTTATTGTTTCATTGGTTCTCTCAAATTATCAAAGAAAGAGGTGATTATGAGTCCTATGACTTCGTTCTAGTTTGATTAGCATCAAATGAGCAATCCTATCACTAGTTCCTTCAAAACGATCTGTACATCTCACACAAGTCTTCATTTAGGGGGAACTTCTTATTGTTTCATTAGTTCTTTCAAATTGACAAAATATAGGTGATTATGAGTCCTATTACTTTGTTCTAGTTGAAATTTGAATCAAAAGAAGCAATTCCCATCACTATCGCGTCCAAAACGATGCGTAGATCTCACACAAATCTTTATTTAGGGAGAAATTCATATTGTTTCATTGGTTGTATCAAATTTACAAAGAAAGAGGTGATTAAGAGTTGTATTACTTTGTTCTACTTTGATTAGCATCAAAAGGAGAAACTCATAACTATCGCATTCAAAACCATGCGTACATCTCACACAAGTCTTCAGTTAGGGAGACCTATTTTTTTCATTTGTTCTCTAAAATTGTCAAAGAAAGAGGTGATTAGGAGTCCTATAACTTCGCTCTAGTTTGAATAGCATCAAAAGGAGCAATCCCATTACTATCACGTTCAAACGATGCATACATCTCACACAAGTCTTTATTTAAGGAGACCTTCTTATTGTTTCATTGGTTCAATAAAATTGTCAAAGAAAGAGGTGATTAGGAGTCGTATTACTTCGTTCTAATTGGATTAGCATCAAAATGAGCAATCCCATGACTATTGCGTTAAAAACGATGCGTGCATATCTCACAAGTCTTGATTTAGGGAGACGTTCTTATTGTTTAATTGGTTTTCTCAAATTCTCAAAGAAAGAGGTGATTATGAGTCTTATGACTTCGTTTTAGTGTTATTTGCATCAAAAGGAGCAATCTCATTACTATCACGTTTAAAACGATGCGTACATCTCACACAAGTCTTCATTTAAGGAGACTTTCTTATTGTTTCATTGGTTCTCTAAAATTGTCAAAGAAAGAGGTGATTATGAGTCCTATTACTTCGTTCTAATTTAATTAGCATCAAAAGAAGCAATCCCATGACTAAGGCGTTAAAAACCATGCGTACATCTCACACAAGTCTTGATTTAGGGAGACCTTCTTATTGTTTAATTGGTTTTCTCAAATTGTCAAAGAAAGAAGTGATTATAACGCCTATGAATTGTTTTAGTTTGATTTGCATCAAAAGAAGCAATCCTATCACTAGCGCCTTCAAAATTATCCGTACATCTCACACAAGCCTTCATTTTGGGAAATCTTCTTACAGTTTCATTAGTTCTCTCAAATTTTAAAAATATAGGTGATTATGAGTCCTATTACTTCGTTCTAGTTGAAATTAGCATCAAAATAAGCAATTCAATCACTATCGCGTTCAAAACGATGCGCAGATCTCACACAAGTCTTCATTTAGGGAAACCTTCATATTGTTTCAATGGCTGTTTTTAAATTTACAAAGAAAGATGTGATTGTATTACTTCATTCAAGTTTGATTAGCGTCAAAAGGAGAAACCCATTACTATCGCGTTCAAACCATACGTACATCTCACACAAGTCTTCATTTAGGGAGTCCTTCTTATTTATTCATTGGTTCTCTAAAATTGTCAAAGAAAGAGGTGATTAGGAGTACTATAACTTCGTTCTAGTTTGATTAGCATCAAAAGGAGCAATCCCATTTCTATCACGTTCAAAACGATGCGTACATCTCACACAAGTCTTCATTTAAGGAGACCTTCTTATTGTTTAATTGGTTTTCTCAAATTATCAAAGAAAGAGGGGATTACTCATCCTATGACTTAGTTTTAGTTTGATTTTCATCAAAAGAAGCAATCCAAACACTAGCGCCTTCAAAATTATCCGTACATCTCACACAAGTCTTGATTGAGGGAGTCCTTCTTATTGTTTAATTGGTTTTCTCAAATTATCAAAGAAATAAGTGATTATGAGGCCTATGACTTCGTTTTAGTTTGATTTGCATCAAGAGACACAATCCTATCACTAGCGCCTTCAAAATTATCCGTACATCTAACACAAGTCTTCATTTAGAGAAACCTTCTTACGGTTTTATTAGTTCTCTCAAATTTTAAAAATATAATGATTATGAGTCCTATTACTTCGTTCTAGTTGAAATTAGCATCAAAAGTTGCAATCCTATCACTTTCGCGTCCAAAACAATGCGTAGATCTCAAACAATTCTTCATTTAGGGAGAACTTCAAATTGTTTCATTGGTTGTTTCAAATTTACAAACAAAGAAGTGATTCAGAGTTGTATTACTTTGTTTTACTTTGATTAGCGTCAAAAGGAGAAACCCATAACTATCGCGTTTAAAACCATGCGTACATCTCACACAAGTCTTCATTTAGGAAGACCTTATTTTTTCATTGGTTCTCTAAAATTGTCTAAGAAAAGGTGATTAGGAGTCCTATAACTTCATTCTAGTTTGATTATCATCAAAAGGAGCAATCCCATTACTATCACATTCAAAACGATGCATACATCTCACACAAGTCTTCATTTAAGGAGACTTTCTTATTGTTTCATTGGTTCAATAAAATTGTCAAAGAAAGAGGTGATTAGGAGTCGTATTACTTCGTTCTAATTTTATTAGCATCAAAATGAGCAATCCCATGACTATCGCGTTAAAAACGATGCGTGCATATCTCACAAGTCTTGATTTAGGGAGACCTTCTTATTATTTAATTAGTTTCTCAAATTGTCAAGAAGAGGTGATTATAAGTCCTATGACTTGCTTTAGTTTGGTTTGCATCAAAAGGAGCAATCTCATTACTATCACGTTCAAAACGATGCGAACATCTCACACAATTCTTCATTTAAGCAGACATACTTATTGTTTCATTGGTTCTCTAAAATTGTCAAAGAAAGAGGTGATTAGGAGTCCTATTACTTCATTCAATTTGATTAGCATCAACAGGAGCAATCCCATGACTAATGCGTTAAAAACCATGCGTATATCTAACACAAGTCTTGATTTAGGGAGACCTTATTGTTTAATTGGTTTTCTCAAATTGTCAAGAAAGAAGTATTTATTAGGCCAATGAATTCGTTTTAATTTGATTTGCATCAAAAGAAGCAATCGTATCACTAGTGCCTTCAAAATTATCCGTACGTCTCACACAAGTTTCCATATCGGGAAACCTTCTTACTGTTCCATTAGTTCTCTCAAATTGTAAAAATATAGGTGATTATGAGTCCTATTACTTCGTTCTAGTTGAAATTAGCATCAAAAGGAGGAATCCCGTCACTATCGCATCCAAAACGATGCTTAGATCTCACACAAGTCTTCATTTAGGGAGAACTTCAACTTGTTTTATTGGTTGTTCAAATTTACAACAAAGAGGTGATTAAGAGTTGTATTACTTTGTTCTACTTTGATAAGCGTCAAAGGAAGAAACTCATGACTATCGCGTTAAAAATTATGCGTACATCTCACACAAGTCTTGATTTAGGGAGACCTTCTTATTAAATAATTGGTTTTCTCAAATTGTCAAAGAAAGAAGTGATTATGAGGCCTATGGAATTCGTTTTAGTTTGATTTGATTAAAAGAAGCAATCATATCACTAGGGCCTTCAAAATTATCCGTACATCTTACACAAGTCTTCATTTTGGAAAAACGTCTTACTGTTCCATTAGTTCTCTTCAAATTGTAAAAATATAGGTGATTATGAGTCCTATTACTACGTTTCTAGTTGAAATTAGCATCAAAAGGAAGCAATCCATTCACTATCGCGCCCAAACGATGCGTAGATCTCACACAAGTCTTTATTTAGAGCGACCATCATATTGTTTCATTAAATGTTTCAAATTTACAAAGAAAGAGGTGATTAAGAGTTGTATTACTTAATTCTAGTTTGATTAGCGTCAAAAGGAGAAACCCATGACAATCGCGTTCAAAACCATGCGTACATCTCACACAAGTCTTCATTTAGGGAGACCTTCTTGTTGTTTCATTGGTTCTCTAAATTGTCAAAGAAAGAGGTGATTTGGAGTCCTATTACTTCGTTCTAATTTGATTAGCTTTCAAAAGGAGCAATCCCATAACTATCGTGTTAAAACGATGCGTACATCTCACACAAGTCTTGATTTAGGGAGACCTTCTTATTGTTTCATTGGTTCTCTCAAATTATCAAAGAAAGAGGTGATTATGAGTCCTATGACTTCGTTCTAGTTTGATTAGCATCAAAATGAGCAATCCTATCACTAGTGCCTTCAAAACGATCTGTACATCTCACACAAGTCTTCATTTAGGAAGAACTTCTTATTGTTTCATTAGTTCTTTCAAATTATCAAAATATAGGTGATTATGAGTCCTAGTACTTTTTTTTAGTTGAAATTTGTATCAAAAGAAGCAATCCCCATCACTATCGCCTCCAAAACGATGCGTAGATCTCACACAAGCCTTTATTTAGGAGAACTTCATATGTTTCATTGGTTGTTTCAAATTTGCAAAGAAAGAGGTGATTAAGAGTTGTATTACTTTGTTCTACTTTGATTAGCAACAAAAGGAGAAAACTCATGACTATCGCATTCAAAACCATGCGTACTTCTCACACAAGTCTTCATTTAGGGAGACCTTATTTTTTTCATTTGTTCTCTAAAATTATCAAAGAAAGAGGTGATTAGGAGTCCTATAACTTCGCTCAAGTTTGAATAGCATCAAAAGGAGCAATCCCATTACTATCACGTTCAAAACGATGCATACATCTCACACAAGTCTTTATTTAAGGAGACCTTCTTAATGTTTCATTGGTTCAATAAAATTGTCAAAGAAACAGGTGATTAGGAGTCGTATTACTTCGTTCTAGTTGAATTAGCATCAAAATAAGCAATTCAATCACTATCGCGTTTCAAAACGATGCGCCGATCTCACACAAGTCTTCATTTAGGGAAACCTTCATATTGTTTCAATGGCTGTTTTAAATTGACAAAGAAAGATGTGATTGTATTACTTCGTTCAAGTTTGATTAGCGTCAAAAGGAGGAAACCCATGACTATCGCGTTCAAAACCATGCGTACATCTCACACAAGTCTTCATTTAGGGAGTCCTTCTTATTTATTTCATTGGTTCTCTAAAATTGTCAAAGAAAGAGGTGATTAGGAGTCCTATAACTTCGTTCTAGTTGATTAGCATCAAAGGAGCAATCCCATTTCTATCACGTTCAAAACGATGCGTACATCTCACACAAGTCTTCATTTAAGGAGACCTTTTATTGTTTAATTGGTTTTCTCAAATTATCAAAGAAAGAGGGGATTACTCATCCTATGACTTCGTTTTTAGTTTGATTTTCATCAAAAGAAGCAATCCAATCACTAGCGCCTTCAAAATTATTCAATACATCTCACACAAGTCTTGATTTAGGGAGTCCTTCTTATTGTTTAATTGGTTTTCTCAAATTATCAAGAAATAAGTGATTATGAGGCGTATGACTTCGTTTTAGTTTGATTTGCATCAAAAGACACAATCCTATCACTAGCGCCTTCAAAATTATCCGTACATCTAACACAAGTCTTCATTTAGGGAAACCTTCTTACGGTTTTATTAGTTCTCTCAAATTTTTAAAAATATAGTTGATTATGAGTCCTATTACTTCGTTCTAGTTGAAATTAGCATCAAAAGTTGCAATCCTATCACTATCGCGGTCCAAAACGATGCGTAGATCTCAAACAAGTCTTCATTTAGGGAGAACTTCAAATTGTTTCATTGGTTGTTTCAAATTTACAAACAAAGAGTGATTCAGAGTTGTATTACTTTGTTTACTTTGATTAGCGTCAAAAGGAGAAACCCATAACTATCGCGTTCAAAACCATGCGTACATCTCACACAAGTCCTCATTTAGGAAGACCTTATTTTTTTCATTGGTTCTCTAAAATTGTCTAAGAAAAGGTGATTAGGAGTCCTATAACTTCATTCTAGTTTGATTATCATCAAAAGGAGCAATCCCATTACTATCACATTCAAACGATGCATACATCTCACACAAGTCTTCATTTAAGGAGACCTCTTATTGTTTCATTGGTTCAATAAAATTGTCAAAGAAGAGGTGATTAGGAGTCGTATTACTTCGTTCTAATTTTATTAGCATCAAAATGAGCAATCCCATGACTATCGCGTTAAAAACGATGCGTGCATATCTCACAAGTCTTGATTTAGGGAGACCTTCTTATTGTTTAACTGGTTTTCTCAAATTATCAAAGAAAGAGGTGATTATGAGTCCTATGACTTGCTTTTAGTTTGATTTGCATCAAAAGGAGCAATTTCATTACTATCACGTTCAAAACGATGCGTACAATCTCACACAATTCTTCATTAAAGCAGATATACTTATTGTTTCATTGGTTCTCTAAAATTGTCAAAGAAAGAGGTGATTAGGAGTCCTATTACTTCATTCTAATTTGATTAGCATCAACATGAGCAATCCCATGACTAATGCGTTAAAAACCATGCGTACATCTAACACAAGTCCTGATTTAGGGAGACCTTATTGTTTAATTGGTTTTCTCAAATTGTCAAAGAAAGAAGTATTTATTAGGCCAATGAATTCGTTTTAATTTGATTTGCATCAAAGAAGCAATCGTATCACTAGTGCTTCAAAATTATCCGTACGTCTCACACAAGTTTCCATATCGGGAAACCTTCTTACTGTTCCATTAGTTCTCTCAAATTGTAAAAAATATAGGTGATTATGAGTCCTATTACTTCGTTCTAGTTGAAATTAGCATCAAAGGAGGAATCCCGTCACTATCGCGTCCAAAACGATGCTTAGATCTCACACAAGTCTTCATTTAGAGAGAACTTCAAATTGTTTTATTGGTTGTTTTCAAATTTACAAACAAAGAGGTGATTAAGAGTTGTATTACTTTGTTCTACTTTGATAAGCGTCAAAGGAGAAACTCATGACTATCGCCGTTAAAAATAATGCGTACATCTCACACAAGTCTTGATTTAGGGAGACCTTCTTATTAATTAATTGGTTTTCTCAAATTGTCAAAGAAAGAAGTGATTATGAGGCTATGGATTCGTTTTAGTTTGATTTGATTAAAAGAAGCAATCATATCACTAGGGCCTTCAAAATTATCCGTACATCTTACACAAGTCTTCATTTAGAAAACCTTCTTACTGTTCCATTAGTTCTCTCAACTTGTAAAATATAGGTGATTATGAGTCCTATTACTACGTTCTAGTTGAAATTAGCATCAAAAGGAGCAATCCCATCACTATCGCGTCCAAAACGATGCGTAGATCTCACACAAGTCTTTATTTAGAGCGATCCATCATATTATTTCATTGAATGTTTCAAATTTACAAAGAAAGAGGTGATTAAGAGTTGTATTACTTAATTCTAGTTTGATTAGCGTCAAAAGGATGAACCATGACAATCGCGTTCAAAACCATGCGTCACATCTCACACAAGTCTTCATTTAGGGAGACCTTCTTGTTGTTTCATTGGTTCTCTAAAAATTGTCAAAGAAGAGGTGATTTGGAGTTCTATTACTTCGTTCTAATTTGATTAGCTTCCAAAAGAGCAATCCCATAACTATCGTGATAAAAAACGATGCGTACATCTCACAAAGTCTTGATTTAGGAGACCTTCTTATTGTTTCATTGTTCTCTCAAATTATCAAAGAAAGAGGTGATTATGAGTCCTATGACTTCGTTCTAGTTTGATTAGCATCAAATGAGCATCCTATCACTAGTGCCTTCAAAACGATCGGTACATCCACACAAGTCTTCATTTAGGGAGAACTTCTTATTGTTTCATTAGTTCTTCAAATTGTCAAAATATAGGTGATTATGAGTCCTAGTACTTTGTTCTTGTTGAAATTTGTATCAAAAGAAGCAATCCCCATCACTATCGCCTCCAAAACGATGCGTAGATCTCACACAAGCCTTTATTTAGGGAGAACTTCATATTGTTTCATTGGTTGTTTCAAATTTGCAAAGAAAGAGGTGATTAAGAGTTGTATTACTTTGTTCTACTTTGATTAGCAACAAAAGGAGAAACTCATGACTATCGCATTCAAAACCATGCATACTTCTCACACAAGTCTTCATTTAGGGAGACCTAATTTTTTCATTTGTTCTCCTAAAATTATCAAAGAAAGAGGTCATTAGGAGTCCTATAACTTCGCTCTAGTTCGAATAGCATCAAAAGGAGCAATCCCATTACTATCATGTTCAAAACGATGCATACTCTCACACAAGTCTTTATTCAGGAGACCTTCTTAATGTTTCATTGGTTCAATAAAATTGTCAAAGAAACAGGTGATTAGGAGTCGTATTACTTCGTTCTAGTTGAAATTAGCATCAAAATAAGCAATTCAATCACTATCGTGTTCAAAACGATGCGCAGATCTCACACAAGTCTTCATTTAGGAAACTTTCATATTGTTTCAATGGCTGTTTTAAATTGACAAAGAAAGATGTGATTGTATTACTTCGTTCAAGTTTGATTAGCGTCAAAAGGAGAAACCCATGACTATCGCGTTCAAAACCATGCGTACATCTCACACAAGTCTTCATTTAGGGAGTCCTTCTTATTTATTTCATTGGTTCTCTAAAATTGTCAAAGAAAGAGGTGATTAGGAGTCCTATAACTTCGTTCTAGTTTGATTAGCATCAAAAGGAGCAATCCCATTTCTATCACGTTCAAACGATGCGTACATCTCACACAAGTCTTCATTTAAGGAGACTTTTTATTGTTAATTGGTTTTCTCAAATTATCAAAGAAAGAGGGGATTACTCATCTTATGACTTCGTTTTAGTTTGATTTTCATCAAAAGAAGCAATCCAATCACTAGCGCCTTCAAAATTATCCGTACATCTCACACAAGTCTTGATTTAGGGAGTCCTTCTTATTGTTTAATTGGTTTTCTCAAAATTATCAAAGAAATAAGTGATTATGAGGCCTATGACTTCGTTTTAGTTTGATTTGCATCAAAAGACACAATCCTATCACTAGCGCCTTCAAAATTATCCGTACATCTAACACAAGTCTTCAATTAGGGAAACCTTCTTACGGTTTATTAGTTCTCTCAAATTTTAAAAATATAGTTGATTATGTGTCCTATTACTTCGTTCTAGTTGAAATTAGCATCAAAAGTTGCAATCCTATCACTATCGCGTCCAAACGATGCGTAGATCTCAAACAATTCTTCATTTAGGGAGAACTTCAAATTGTTTCATTGGTTGTTTCAAATTTACAAACAAAGAAGTGATTCAGAGTTGTATTACTTTGTTTTACTTTGATTAGCGTCAAACGGAGAAACCCATAACTATCGCGTTCAAACCATGCGTACATCTCACACAAGTCTTCATTTAGGAAGACCTTATTTTTTCATTGGTTCTCTAAAATTGTCTAAGAAAAGGTGATTAGGAGTCCTATAACTTCATTCTAGTTTGATTATCATCAAAGGAGCAATCCCATTACTATCACATTCAAAACGATGCATACATCTCACACAAGTCTTCATTTAAGGAGACCTTCTTATTGTTTCATTGGTTCAATAAAATTGTCAAAGAAAGAGGTGATTAGGAGTCGTATTACTTCGTTCTAATTTTATTAGCATCAAATGAGCAATCCCCATGACTATCGCGTTAAAAACGATGCGTGCATATCTCACAAATCTTGATTTAGGAAGACCTTCTTATTGTTTAATTGGTTTTCTCAAATATCAAAGAAAGAGGTGATTATGAGTCCTATGACTTACTTTAGTTTGATTTGCATCAAAAGGAGCAAATCTCATTACTATCACGTTCAAAACGATGCGTACATCTCACACAATTCTTCATTAAAGCAGATATACTTATTGTTTCATTGGTTCTCTAAAATTGTCAAAGAAAGAGGTGATTAGGAGTCCTATTACTTCATTCTAATTTGATTAGCATCAACAGGAGCAATCCCATGACTAATGCGTTAAAAACCATGCGTACATCTAACACAAGTCTTGATTTAGGAAGACCTTATTGTTTAATTGGTTTTCCTCAAATTGTCAAAGAAAGAAGTATTATTAGGCCAATGAATTCGTTTTATTTGATTTGCATCAAAAGAAGCAATCGCATCACTAGTGCCTTCAAAATTATCCGTACGTCTCACACAAGTTTCCATATCGGGAAACCTTCTTACTGTTCCATTAGTTCTCTCAAATTGTAAAAATATAGGTGATTATGAGTCCTATTACTTCGTTCTAGTTGAAATTAGCATCAAAAGGAGGAATCCCGTCACTATCGCGTCCAAAACGATGCTTAGATCTCACACAAGTCTTCATTTAGGGAGAACTTCAAATTGTTTTATTGGTTGTTTCAAATTTACAAACAAAGAGGTGATTAAGAGTTGTATTACTTTGTTCTACTTTGATAAGCGTCAAAAGGAGAAACTCATGACTATCGCGTTAAAAATCATGCGTACATCTCACACAAGTCTTGATTTAGGGAGACCTTCTTATTAATTAATTGGTTTTCTCAAATTGTCAAAGAAAGAATTGATTATGAGGCCTATGGATTCGATTTAGTTTGATTTGATTAAAAGAAGCAATCATATCACTAGGGCCTTCAAAATTATCCGTACATCTTACACAAGTCTTCATTTAGGAAAAACCTTCTTACTGTTCCATTAGTTCTCTCAAATTGTAAAATATAGGTGATTATGAGTCCTATTACTACGTTCTAGTTGAAATTAGCATCAAAAGGAGCAATCCCATCACTATCGCATCCAAACGATGCGTAGATCTCACACAAGTCTTTATTTAGAGCGACCATCTAATTGTTTCATTGAATGGTTTCAAATTTACAAAGAAAGAGGTGATTAAGAGTTGTATTACTTAATTCTAGTTTGATTAGCGTCAAAAGGAGAAACCCATGACAATCGCGTTCAAAACCATGCGTACATCTCACACAAGTCTTCATTTAGGGAGACCTTCTTGTTGTTTCATTGGTTCTCTAAAATTGTCAAAGAAAGAGGTGATTTGGAGTCCTATTACTTCGTTCTAATTTGATTAGCTTCAAAAGGAGCAATCCCATATCTATCGAGTTAAAAACGATGCGTACATCTCACACAAGTCTTGATTTAGGGAGACCTTCTTATTGTTTCATTGGTTCTCTCAAATTATCAAAGAAAGAGTTGATTATGAGTCCTATGACTTCGTTCTAGTTTGATTAGCATCAAAATGAGCAATCCTATCACTAGTGCCTTCAAAACGATCTGTACATCTCACACAAGTCTTCATTTAGGGAGAACTTCTTATTTGTTTCATTAGTTCTTTCAAATTGTCAAAATATAGGTGATTATGAGTCCTAGTACTTTGTTTTAGTTGAAATTTGTATCAAAAGAAGCAATCCCCATCACTATCGGCCTCCAAAACGATGCGTAGATCTCACACAAGCCTTTATTTAGGAGAACTTCATATTGTTTCATTGGTTGTTTCAAATTGCAAAGAAAGAGGTGATTAAGAGTTGTATTACTTTGTTCTACTTTGATTAGCATCAAAAGGAGAAACTCATGACTATCGCATTCAAAACCATACGTACTTCTCACACAAGGTCTTCATTTAGGGAGACCTTATTTTTTTCATTTGTTCTCTAAAATTGTCAAAGAAAGAGGTGACTAGGAGTCCTATAACTTCGCTCTAGTTTGAATAGCATCAAAAGGAGCAATCCCCAATACTATCACGTTCAAAACGATGCATACATCTCAGACAAGTCTTTATTTGAGGAGACCTTCTTAGTGTTTCATTGGTTCAATAAATTGTCAAAGAAAGAGGTGATTAGGAGTCGTATTACTTCGTTCTAATAGGATTAGCATCAAAATGATCAATCCCATGACTATTGCGTTAAAAACGATGCGTGCATATCTCACAAGTCTTGATTTAGGGAGACCTTCTTATTGTTTAATTGGTTTTCTCAATTCTCAAAGAAAGAGGTGATTATGAGTCCTATGACTTCGTTTTAGTGTTATTTGCATCAAAGGAGCAATCTCATTAGTATCACGTTCAAAACGATGCGTACATCTCACACAAGTTTTCATTTAAGGATGTTTCATTGGTTCTCTAAAATTGTCAAAGAAAGAGGTGATTACGAGTCCTATTACTTCGTTCTAATTTGATTAGCATCAAAAGGAGCAATCCCATGACTATGGCGTTAAAAACCATGCGTACATCTCACACAAGTCTTGATTTAGGGAGACCTTCTTATTGTTTAATTGGTTTTCCTCAAATTGTCAAAGAAAGAAGTGATTATAACGCCTATGAATTCGTTTTAGTTGATTTGCATCAAAAGAAGCAATCCTATCACTAGCGCCTTCAAAATTATCCGTACATCTCACACAAGTCTTCATTTAGGGAAATCTTCTTACAGTTTCATTAGTTCTCTCAAATTTTAAAAATATAGGTGATTATGAGTCCTATTACTTCGTTCTAGTTGAAATTAGCATCAAAATAAGCAATTCAATCACTATCGCGTTCAAAACGATGCGCAGATCTCACACAAGTCTTCATTTAGGGCAACCTTCATATTGTTTCAATGGCTGTTTTAAATTTACAAAGAAAGATGTGATTGTATTACTTCGTTCAAGTTTTGATTAGCGTCAAAAGGAGAAACCCATGACTATCGCGTTCAAAACCATGCGTACATTTCACACAAGTCTTCATTTAGGGAGTCCTTCTTATTTATTTCATTGGTTCTCTAAAATTGTCAAATAAAGAGGTGATTAGGAGTCCTATAACTTCGTTCTAGTTTGATTAGCATCAAAAGGAGCAATCCCATTTCTATCACGTTCAAAACGATGCGTACATCTCACACAAGTCTTCATTTAAGGAGACCTTTTATTGTTTAATTGGTTTTCTCAAATTATCAAAGAAAGAGGGGATTACTCATCCTATGACTTCGTTTTAGTTTGATTTTCATCAAAAGAAGTAATTCAATCACTAGCGCCTTCAAAATTATTCGTACATCTCACACAAGTCTTGATTTAGCGAGTCCTTCTTATGTTTAATTGGTTTCTCAAATTATCAAAGAAATAAGTGATTATGAGGCCATGACTTCGTTTTAGTTTGATTGCATCAAAAGACACAATCCTATCACTAGCGCCTTCAAAATTATCCGTACATCTAACACAAGTCCTTCAATTAGGGAAACCTTCTTACGGTTTTTCTTCGTTCTCTCAATTTTAAAATATAGGTGATTATGTGTCCTATTTACTTCGTTCAGTTGAAATTAGCATCAAAAGTTGCAATCCTATCACTATCGCGTCCAAAACGATGCGTAGATCTCAAACAATTCTTCATTTAGGGAGAACTCAAATTGTTTTCATTGGTTGTTTCAAATTTACAAACAAAGAAGTGATTCAGAGTTGTATTACTTTGTTTTACTTTGATTAGCGTCAAAAGGAGAAACCCATAACTATCGCGTTCAAACCATGCGTACATCTCACACAAGTCTTCATTTAGGAAGACCTTATTTTTTCATTGGTTCTCTAAAATTGTCTAAGAAAAGGTGATTAGGAGTCCTATAACTTCATTCTAGTTTGATTATCATCAAAAGGAGCAATCCCATTACTATCACATTCAAAACGATGCATACATCTCACACAAGTCTTCATTTAAGGAGACCTTCTTATTGTTTCATTGGTTTCAATAAAATTGTCAAGAAGAAAGAGGTGATTAGGAGTCGTATTACTTCGTTCTAATTTTATTAGCATCAAAATGAGCAATCCCATGACTATCGCGTTAAAAACGATGCGTGCATATCTCACAAATCTTGATTTAGGAAGACCTTCTATTGTTTAATTGGTTTTCCTCAAATTATCAAAGAAAGAGGTGATTATGAGTCCTATGACTTACTTTTAGTTTGATTGCATCAAAAGGAGCAATCTCATTACTATCACGTTCAAAACGATGCGTACATCTCACACAATTCTTCATTAAAGCAGATATACTTATTGTTTCATTGGTTCTCTAAAATTGTCAAAGAAAGAGGTGATTAGGAGTGCCTATTCTTCATCTAATTGATTAGCATCAACAGGAGCAATCCCATGACTAATGCGTTAAAAACCCCCATGCGTACATCTAACACAAGTCTTGATTTAGGAAGACCTTATTGTTTAATTGGTTTTCTCAAATTGTCAAAGAAAGAAGTATTTATTAGGCCAATGAATTCGTTTTAATTTGATTTTGCATCACAAGAAAGCAATCGCAGCACTAGTGCCTTCAAAATTATCCGTACGTCTCACACAGTTTCCAATATCGGAAACCTTCTTACTGTTCCATTAGTTCTCTCAAATTGTAAAAATATAGGTGATTTATGAGTACTATTACTCGTTCTAGTTGAAATTAGCATCAAAAGGAGGAATCCCGTCACTATCGCGTCCAAAACGATGCTTAGATCTCACACAAGTCTTCATTTAGGGAGAACTTCAAATTGTTTTATTGTTTTTCAAATTTACAAACAAAGAGGTGATTAAGAGTTGTATTACTTTGTTCTACTTTGATAAGCGTCAAAAGGAGAAACTCATGACTATCGCGTTAAAAATCATGCGTACATCTCACACAAGTCTTGATTTAGGGAGACCTTCTTATTAATTAATTGGTTTTCTCAAATTGTCAAAGAAAGAAGTGATTATGAGGCCTATGGATTCGATTTTAGTTTGATTTGATTAAAAGACAGCAATCATATCACTAGGGCCTTCAAAATTATCCGTACATCTTACACAAGTCTTCATTTAGAAAAACCTTCTTACTGTTCCATTGTTCTCTCAAATTGTAAAATATAGGTGATTATGAGTCCTATTACTACGTTCTAGTTGAAATTAGCATCAAAAGGAGCAATCCCATCACTATCGCATCCAAAACGATGCGTAGATCTCACACAAGTCTTTATTTAGAGCGACCATCTAATTGTTCATTGAATGTTTCAATTTACAAAGAAAGAGGTGATTTAAGAGTTGTATTACTTAATTCTAGTTTGATTAGCGTCAAAAGGAGAAACCCATGACAATCGCGTTCAAAACCATGCGTACATCTCACACAAGTCTTCATTTAGGGAGACCTTCTTGTTGTTTCATTGGTTCTCTAAAAATTGTCAAAGAAAGAGGTGATTTGGAGTCCTATTACTTCGTTCTAATTTGATTAGCTTCAAAAGGGCAATCCCATATCTATCGAGTTTAAAACGATGCGTACATCTCACACAAGTCTTGATTTAGGGAGACCGTCTTATTGTTTCATTGGTTCTCTCAAATTATCAAAGAAAGAGTTGATTATGAGTCCTATGACTTCGTTCTAGTTTGATTAGCATCAAAATGAGCAATCCTATCACTAGTGCCTTCAAAACGATCTGTACATCTCACACAGCTCTTCATTTAGGGAGAACTTCTTATTGTTTCATTAGTTCTTTCAAATTGTCAAAATATAGGTGATTATGAGTCCTAGTACTTTGTTTTAGTTGAAATTTGTATCAAAAGAAGCAATCCCCCATCACTATCGCCTCCAAACGATGCGTAGATCTCACACAGACCTTTATTTAGGAGAATTCATATTGTTTCATTGGTTGTTTCAAATTTGCAAAGAAAGAGGTGATTAAGAGTTGTATTACTTTGTTCTACTTTGATTAGCATCAAAAGGAGAAACTCATGACTATCGCATTCAAAACCATACGTACTTCTCACACAAGTCTTCATTTAGGGAGACCTTATTTTTTTTCATTTGTCTCTAAAATTTGTCAAAGAAAGAGGTGACTAGGAGTACTATAACTTCGCTCTAGTTTGAAGAGCATCAAAACGGAGCAATCCCCAATACTATCACGTTCAAACGATGATACATCTCAGACAAGTCTTTATTGAGGAGACCTTCTTAGTGTTTCAGGGTTCATAAATTGTCAAGAAAGAGGTGATTAGGAGTCGTTATTACTTCGTTCTAATAGGATTAGCATCAAAATGATCAATCCCATGACTATTGCGTTATAAAACGATGCGTGCATATCTCACAAGTCTTGATTTAGGGAGACCTTCTTATTGTTTAATTGGTTTTCTCAAATTCTCAAAGAAAGAGGTGATTATGAGTCCTATGACTTCGTTTTAGTGTTATTTGCATCAAAAGGAGCAATCTCATTAGTATCACGTTCAAAACGATGCGTACATCTCACACAAGTTTTCATTTAAGGAATGTTTCATTGGTTCTCTAAAATTGTCAAAGAAAGAGGTGATTACGAGTCCTATTACTTCGTTCTAATTTGATTAGCATCAAAAGGAAGCAATCCCATGACTATGGCGTTAAAAACCATGCGTACATCTCACACAAGTCTTGATTTAGGGAGACCTTCTTATTGTTTAATTGGTTTTCTCAAATTGTCAAAGAAAGAAGTGATTATAACGCCTATGAATTCGTTTTAGTTTGATTTGCATCAAAAGAAGCAATCCTATCACTAGCGCCTTCAAAATTATCCGTACATCTCACACAAGTCTTCATTTAGGGAAATCTTCTTACAGTTCATTAGTTCTCTCAAATTTTAAAAATATAGGTGATTATGAGTCCTATTACTTCGTTCTAGTTGAAAATTAGCATCAAAATAAGCAATTCAATCACTATCGCGTTCAAAACGATGCGCAGATCTCACACAAGTCTTCATTTAGGGAAACCTTCATATTGTTTCAATGGCTGTTTTAAATTTACAAAGAAAGATGTGATTGTATTACTTCGTTCAAGTTTGATTAGCGTCAAAAGGAGAAACCCATGACTATCGCGTTCAAAACCATGCGTACATTTCACACAAGTCTTCATTTAGGGAGTCCTTCTTATTTATTTCATTGGTTCTCTAAAATTGTCAATAAAGAGGTGATTAGGAGTCCTATAACTTCGTTCTAGTTTGATTAGCATCAAAAGGAGCAATCCCATTTCTATCACGTTCAAAACGATGCGTACATCTCACACAAGTCTTCATTTAAGGAGCCTTTTTATTGTTTAATTGGTTTTTCTCAAATTATCAAAGAAAGAGGGGATTACTCATCCTATGACTTCGTTTTAGTTTGATTTTCATCAAAAGAAGTAATTCAATCACTAGCGCCTTCAAAATTATTCCGTACATCTCACACAAGTCTTGATTTAGGGAGTCCTTCTTATTGTTTAATTGGTTTTCTCAAATATCAAAGAAATAAGTGATTATGAGGCCAATGACTTCGTTTTAGTTTGATTTGCATCAAAAGACACAATCCTATCACTAGCGCCTTCAAAATTATCCGTACATCTAACACAAGTCTTCATTTAGAGAAACCTTCTTACGGTTTATTAGTTCTCTCAAATTTTAAAAATATAAATGATTATGAGTCCTATTACTTCGTTCTAGTTGAAATTAGCATCAAAAGTTGCAATCCTATCACTATCGCGTCCAAAACGATGCGTAGATCTCAAACAAATCTTCATTTAGGGAGAACTTCAAATTGTTTCATTGGTTGTTTTCAAATTTACAAACAAAGAAGTGATTCAGAGTTGTATTACTTTGTTTTACTTTGATTAGCGTCAAAAGGAGAAACCCATAACTATCGCGTTCAAAACCATGCGTACATCTCACACAAGTTATCATTCAGGAAGACCTTATTTTTTCATTGGTTCTCTAAAATTGTCTAAGTAAAGGTGATTAGGAGTCCTATAACTTCATTCTAGTTTGATTATCATCAAAAGGAGCAATCCCATTACTATCACATTCAAAACGATGCATACATCTCACACAAGTCTTCATTTAAGGAGACCTTCTTATTGTTTCATTGGTTCATTAAAATTGTCAAAGAAAGAGGTGATTAGGAGTCGTATTACTTCGTTCTAATTTTTATTAAGCATCAAAATGAGCAATCACATGACTATCGCGTTAAAAACGATGCGTGCATATCTCAGAAGTCTTGATTTAGGGAGACCTTCTTATTGTTTAATTGGTTTTCTCAAATTGTCAAAGAAAGAGGTGATTATGAGTCCTATGACTTGCTTTTAGTTTGATTTGCATCGAAAGGAGCAATCTCATTACTATCACGTTCAAAACGATGCGTACATCTCACACAATTCTTCATTAAAGCAGATATACTTATTGTTTCATTGGTTCTCTAAAATTGTCAAAGAAAGAGGTGATTAGGAGTCGTATTACTTCGTTCTAATTTAATTAGCATCAAAATGAGCAATCCCGTGACTATTGCGTTAAAAACGATGCGTGCATATCTCACAAGTCTTGATTTAGGGAGACCTTCTTATTGTTTAATTGGTTTTCTCAAATTCTCAAAGAAAGAGGTGATTATGAGTCCTATGATTTCGTTTTAGTGTTATTTGCATCAAAAGGAGCAATCTCATTACAATCACGTTCAAAACGATGCGTACATCTCACACAAGTCTTCATTTAAGGAGACTTTCTTATTGTTTCATTGGTTCTCTAAAATTGTCAAAGAAAGAAGTATTTATTAGGCCAATGAATTCGTTTTAATTTGATTTGCATCAAAAGAAGCAATCGTGTCACTAGTGCCTTCAAAATTATCCGTACGTCTCACACAAGTTTCCATATCGGGAAACCTTCTTACTGTTCCATTAGTTCTCTCAAATTGTAAAAATATAGGTGATTATGAGTCCTATTACTTCGTTCTAGTTGAAATTAGCATCAAAAGGAGGAATCCCGTCACTATCGCGTCCAAAACGATGCTTAGATCTCACACAAGTCTTCATTTAGGGAGAACTTCAAATTGTTTTATTGGTTGTTTCAAATTTACAAACAAAGAGGAGATTAAGAGTTGTATTACTTTGTTCTACTTTGATAAGCGTCAAAAGGAGAAACTCATGACTATCGCGTTAAAAATCATGCGTACATCTCACACAAGTCTTGATTTAGGGAGACCTTCTTATTAATTAATTGGTTTTCTCAAATTGTCAAGAAAGAAGTGATTATGAGGCCTATTGATTCGATTTAGTTTGATTTGATTAAAAGAAGCAATCATATCACTAGGGCCTTCAAAATTATCCGTACATCTTACACAAGTCTTCATTTAGAAAAACCTTCTTACTGTTCCATTAGTTTCTCTCAAATTGTAAAAATATAGGTGATTATGAGTCCTATTACTACGTTCTAGTTGAAATTAGCATCAAAAGGAGCAATCCCTTCACTATCGCGTCCAAAACGATGCGTAGATCTCACACAAGTCTTTATTAGAGCGACCATCATATTTTTTCATTGAATGTTTCAAATGTACAAGAAAAAGGTGATTAAGAGTTGTATTACTTAATTCTAGTTTGATTAGCGTCAAAAGGAGAAACCCATGACAATCGCGTTCAAAACCATGCGTACATCTCACACAAGTCTTCATTTAGGGTGACCTTCTTGTTGTTTCATTGGTTCTCTAAAATTGTCAAAGAAAGAGGTGATTTGGAGTCCTATTACTTCGTTCTAATTTGATTAGCTTTCAAAAGGAGCAATCCCATAACTATCGAGTTAAAAACGATGCGTACATCTCACACAAGTCTTGATTTAGGGAGACCTTCTTATTGTTTCATTGGTTCTCTCAAATTATCAAAGAAATAAGTGATTATGAGGCCTATGACTTCGTTTTAGTTTGATTTGCATCAAAAGACACAATCCTATCACTAGCGCCTTCAAAATATCCGTACATCTAACACAAGTCTTTATTTAGAGAAACCTTCTTACGGTTTTATTAGTTCTCTGAAATTTTAAAAATATAAATGATTATGAGTCCTATTACTTCGTTCTAGTTGAAATTAGCATCAAAAGTTGCAATCCTATCACTATCGCGTCCAAAACGATGCGTAGATCTCAAACAAGTTTTCATTTAGGGAGAACTTCAAATTGTTTCATTGGTGTTTCAAATTTACAAACAAAGAAGTGATTCAGAGTTGTATTACTTTGTTTTACTTTGATTAGCGACAAAGGAGAAACCCATAACTATCGCGTTCAAAACCATACGTACATCTCACACAAGTCTTCATTTAGGAAGACCTTATTTTTTCATTGGTTCTCTAAAATTGTCTAAGAAAAGGTGATTAGGAGTCCTATAACTTCATTCTAGTTTGATTATCATCAAAAGGAGCAATCCCATTACTATCACATTCAAAACGATGCATACATCTCACACAAGTTTTCATTTAAGGAGACCTTCTTATTGTTTCATTGGTTCAATAAAATTGTCAAAGAAAGAGGTGATTAGGAGTCGTATTACTTCGTTCTAATTTTATTAGCATCAAAATGAGCAATCCCATGACTATCGCGTTAAAAACGATGCGTGCATATCTCAGAAGTCTTGATTTAGGGAGACCTTCTTATTGTTTAATTGGTTTTCTCAAATTGTCAAAGAAAGAGGTGATTATGAGTCCTATGACTTGCTTTTAGTTTGATTTGCATCAAAAGGAGCAATCTCATTACTATCACGTTCAAAACGATGCGTACATCTCACACAATTCTTCATTAAAGCAGATATACTTATTGTTTCATTGGTTCTCTAAAATTGTCAAAGAAAGAGGTGATTAGGAGTCCTATTACTTCATTCTAATTTGATTAGCATCAACAGGAGCAATCCCATGACTAATGCGTTAAAAACCATGCGTACATCTAACACAAGTCTTGATTTAGGGAGACCTTATTGTTTAATTGGTTTTCTCAAATTGTCAAAGAAAGAAGTATTTTATTAGGCCAATGAATTCGTTTTAATTTGATTTGCATCAAAAGAAGCAATCGTATCACTAGTGCTTTCAAAATTATCCGTACGTCTCACACAAGTTTCCATATCGGGAAACCTTCTTACTGTTCCATTAGTTCTCTCAAATTGTAAAAATATAGGTGATTATGAGTCCTATTATTTCGTTCTAGTTGAAATTAGCATCAAAAGGAGGAATTCCGTCACTATCGCGTCCAAAACGATGCTTAGATCTCACACAAGTCTTCATTTAGGGAGAACTTCAAATGTGTTTATTGGTTGTTTCAAATTTACAAACAAAGAGGTGATTAAGAGTTGTATTACATTGTTCTACTTTGATAAGCGTCAAAAGGAGAAACTCATGACTATCGCGTTAAAAATCATGCGTACATCTCACACAAGTCTTGATTTAGGGAGACCTTCTTATTAATTAATTGATTTTCTCAAATTGTCAAAGAAAGAAGTGATTATGAGGCCTATGGATTCGTTTTAGTTTGATTGATTAAAAGAAGCAATTATATCACTAGGGCCTTCAAAATTATCCGTACATCTTACACAAGTCTTCATTTAGAAAAACCTTCTTACTGTTCCATTAGTTCTCTCAAATTATAAAAATATAGGTGATTATGAGTCCTATTACTACGTTCTAGTTGAAATTAGCATCAAAAGGAGCAATCCCATCACTATCGCGTCCAAAACGATGCGTAGATCTCACACAAGTCTTTTATTTAGAGCGACCATCATATTGTTTCATTGAATGTTTCAAATTTACAAAGAAAAAGGTTATTAAGAGTTGTATTACTTAATTCTAGTTTGATTAGCGTCAAAAGGAGAAACCCATGACAATCGCGTTCAAAACCATGCGTACATTTCACACAAGTCTTCATTTAGGGAGACCTTCTTGTTGTTTCATTGGTTCTCTAAAATTGTCAAAGAAAGAGGTGATTTGGAGTCCTATTACTTCGTTCTAATTTGATTAGCTTCAAAAGGAGCAATCCCATAACTATCGAGTTAAAAACGATGCGTACATCTCACACAAGTCTTGATTTAGGGAGACCTTCTTATTGTTTCATTATTTCTCTCAAATTATCAAAGAAAGAGGTGATTATGAGTCCTATGACTTCGTTCTAGTTTGATTAGCATCAAAATAAGCAATCCTATCACTAGTGCCTTCAAAACGATCTGTACATCTCACACAAGTCTTCATTTAGGGAGAACTTCTTATTGTTTCATTAGTTCTTTCAAATTGTCAAAATATAGGTGATTATGAGTCCTAGTACTTTGTTCTAGTTGAAATTTGTATCAAAAGAAGCAATCCCCATCACTATCCGCGTCCAAAACGATGCGTAGATCTCACACAAGCCTTTATTTTGGGAGAACTTCATATTGTTTCATTGGTTGTTTCAAATTTGCAAAGAAAGAGGTGATTAAGAGTTGTATTAATTTGTTCTACTTTGATTAGCATTAAAAGGAGAAACTCATGACTATCGCATTCAAAACCATGCGTACTTCTCACACAAGTCTTCATTTAGGGAGACCTTATTTTTTTCATTTGTTCTCTAAAATTATCAAAGAAAGAGGTGATTAGGAGTCCTATAACTTCGCTCTAGTTTGAATAGCATCAAAAGGAGCAATCCCATTACTATTACGTTCAAAACTATGCATACATCTCACACAAGTCTTTATTTAAGGAGACCTTCTTATTGTTTCATTGGTTCAATAAAATTGTCAAATAAACAGGTGATTAGGAGTCGTATTACTTCGTTCTAATTGGATTAGCATCAAATTGAGCAATCCCATGACTATTGCGTTAAAAACGATGCGTGCATATCTCACAAGTCTTGATTTAGGGAGACCTTCTTATTGTTTAATTGGTTTTCTCAAATTCTCAAAGAAAGAGGTGATTATGAGTCCTATGACTTCGTTTTAGTGTTATTTGCATCAAAAGGAGCAATCTCATTACTATCACGTTCAAAACGATGCGTACATCTCACACAAGTTTTCATTTAAGGAGACTTTTTTATTGTTTCATTGGTTCTCTAAAATTGTCAAAGAAAGAGGTGATTACGAATCCTATTACTTCGTTCTAATTTGATTAGCATCAAAAGGAGCAATTCCATGACTAAGGCGTTAAAAACCATGTGTACATCTCACACAAGTCTTGATTTAGGGAGACCTTCTTATTGTTTAATTGGTTTTATCAAATTGTCAAAGAAAGAAATGATTATAAGGCTTATGAATTCGTTTTAGTTTGGTTTGCATCAAAAGAAGCAATCCTATCACTAGCGCCTTCAAAATTATCCGTACATCTCACACAAGTCTTCACTTAGAGAAACCTTCCTACTGTTTCATTAGTTCTCTCAAATTGCAAAATTATAGGTGATTATGAGTCCTATTACTTCGTTCTAGTTGAAATTAACATAAAAGCAGCAATCCCATCACTATCGCGTCCAAACGATGCGTAGATCTCACAAAAGTCTTCATTTAGGGAGAACTTCAAATTGTTTCATTGGTTGTTTCAAATTTACAAACAAAGAGGTGATTAAGAGTTGTATTACTTTGTTCTACTTTGACTAGTGTCAAAAAGAGAAACCCATGACTATCGCGTTCAAAACCATGCTTACATCTCACACAAGTCTTCATTTAGGAAGACCTTAATTTTTTAATTGGTTCTCTAAAATTGTCAAAGAAAAGGTGATTAGGAGTCCTATAACTTCATTCTAGTTTGATTAGCATCAAAAGGAGCAATCCCATTACTATCACGTTCAAAACGATGCGTACATCTCACACAAGTCTTCATTTAAGGAGACCTTCTTATTGTTTTATTGGTTCTCTCAAATTATCAAAGAAATAGGTGATTATGAGTCACTTTGTTCTAGTTTAATTAGCATCAAAACGAGCAATATTATCACTAGTGCCTTCAAAACGATATGTACATCTCACGCAAGTCTTTATTTAGGGAGAACTTCTTATTGTTTCATTAGTTCTCTCAAATTGTCAAAATATAGGTGATTATGAGTCCTATTACTTCGTTCTAGTTGAAATTAGCATAAAAAGGAGCAATCCCATCACTATCGCGTCCAAAACGATGCGTAGATCTCACACAAGTCTTCATTTAGTGAGAACTTCATATTGTTTCATTGGTTCTCTAAAATTATCAAAGAAAGAGGTGATTAAGAGTTGTATTACTTTGTTCTACTTTGATTAACGTCAAAAGAAGAAACTCATGACTATCGCTTTCAAAACCATGCGTACATCTCACACAAGTCTTCATTTATGGAGACCTTCTTTTTTTCATTGGTTCTCTAAAATTGTCAAAGAAAGAGGTGATTAGGAGTCCTATAACTTCGTTCTAGTTTGATTAGCATCAAAAGGAGCAATCCCATTATTATCACGTTCAAAACAATGCGTTCATCTCACACAAGTCTTCATTTAAGGAGACTTTCTTATTGTTTCGTTGGTTCTCTAAAATTGTCAAAGAAAGAGGTGATTAGGAGTCGTATTACTTCGTTCTAATTTGATTAGCATCAAAATGAGCAATCCCATGACTATCGCGTTAAAAACGATGCGTGCATCTCTCACAAGTCTTGATTTAAGGAGACCTTCTTATTGTTTAATTGGTTTTCTCAAATTGTCAAAGAAAGAGGGGATTTTAAGTCCTATGACTTCATTTTAGTTTGATTTGCATCAAAAGAAGCAATCCTATCACTAGCGCCTTTAAAATTTTTCGTACATCTCACACAAGTCTTCATTTAGGGAAACCTTCTTACTGTTTCATTAGTTCTCTCAAATTATAAAAATATAGGGGATTATGAGTCCTATTACTTAGTTCTAGTTGAAATTAGCATCAAAAGGAGCTATCCCATCACTATCGCGTCCAAAACGATGTGTAGATCTCACACATTCATTTAGGAGCAATCCCATTACTATCACGTTCAAAACGATGCGTACATCTCACACAAGTCTGCATTTAAGGAGACATTATTGTTCAATTGATTCAATAAAATTGTCAAAGAAAGAGGTGATTTGGAGTCGTATTAAACGATGCATGCATATCTCACAAGTCTTGATTTAGGGAGACCTTCTTATTGTTTAACTCGTTTTCTCAAATTGTCAAAGAAAGAGGTGATTATGAGTCCTATGACTTCGTGTTAGTTTGATTTGCATCAAAAGATGCAATCTCATTACTATCACATTCAAAACGATGCGTACATCTCACACAATTCTTCATTTAGGAGACCTTCTTATTAATTAATTGGTTTTCTCAAATTGTCAAAGAAAGAGTGATTATGAGACCTATGAATTCGTTTTTGTTTGATTTGATCAAAAGAAGCAATTATATCACCAGGGCCTTCAAAATTATCCGTACATCTCACACAAGTCTTCATTTAGGGAAACCTTCTTACTGTTTCATTAGTTCTCTCAAATTGTAAAAATATAGGTGATTATGAGTCCTATTACTTTGTTCTAGTTGAAATTAGCATCAAAAGGTGCAATCCCGTCACTATCGCGTCCAAAAAGATGCGTAGATCTCACATAAGTCTTCACTTAGAAGCAATCCCATTACTAATGAAGACTTGTGTGAGATCTACGCATCGTTTTGGACGCGATAGTGATGGATTGCTCCTTTTGATGCTAATTTCAACTAGAACGATGTAATAGGACTCATAATCACCTCTTTCTTTGACAATTTTAGAGAACCAATGAAAAAATAAGGTCTCCCTAAATGAAGACTTGTGTCAGATGTATGCATGGTTTTGAACGCGATAGTTATGGGTTTCTTTTTTTGAGGCTAATAAAAGTAGAACAAAGTAATACAACTCTTAATCACCTCTTTCTTTGTAAATTTGAAACAACCAATGAAACAATTATGAAGGTCTCCCTAAATGATGACTTGTGTGAGATCTACGCATCGTTTTGGATGCGAAAGTGATGGGATTGCTCCTTTTGATGCTAAATTCAACTAGAACGAAGTAATAGGACTCATAATCACCTATATTTTCACAATTTGAGAGAACTAATGAAACAATAGGAAGGTCTCCCTAAATGAAGAATTGTGTGTGATGTACAGATCGTTTTAAAGGCAGTAGTGATAGTATTGTTCATTTTGATGCTAATCAAACTAGAACGAAGTCGTAGGACTCATAATCACCTCTTTCTTTGATAATTTGAGAGAACCAATAAAACATTAAGAAGATCTCCCTAAATCAAGACTTGTGTGAGAAGTACGCATCGTTTTTAACGCGATAGTTATTGGATTGCTTCTTTTGATGATAATCAAATTAGAACGAAGTAATAGGACTCCTAATCACCTCTTTCTTTGACAATTTTAGAGAACCAATGAAACAATAAGAAGGTCTCCCTAACTGAAGACTTGTGTGAGATGTACGCATGGTTTTGAACGCTGTAGTCTTGGGTTTCTCCTTTTCACGCTAATCAAAATAGAACGAAGTAATACAACTCTTAATCACCTCTTTCTTTGTAAATTTGAAACAACCAATGAAACAATATGAAGGTCTCCTTAAATGAAGACTTGTGTGAGATATACGCATCGTTTTGGACGTGATAGTGATGGGATTGCTCTTTTTGATGCTAATTTTATCTAGAACGAAGTAATAGGACTCATAATCACCTATATTTTAAAAATTTGAGAGAACTAATGAAACAATAAGAATGTCTTCCTAAATGAAGACTTGTGTGAGATTTACGGATCATTTTGAAGGCACTAGTGATAGGATTGCTGCTATTGATGTAAATCAAACTAAAACGAAGTAATAGGCCTCACAGTCACCTCTTTCTTTGTTAATTTGAGAAAACCAATTAAACAATAAGAAGGTCTCCTTAAATCAAGACTTGTGTGAGATGTACGCATCGTTTTAATGTGATAGTCATGGGATTACTTCTTTTGATGCTAATCAAATTAGAACGAATTAATAGGACTCCTAATCACCTCTTTTTTGACAATTTTATAGAACCAATGAAACAATAAGAAGGTCTCCTTAACTGAAGACTTGTGTGAGATGTACGCATCGTTTTGAACGTGATAGTAATGGGATTACTCTTTTTGATGCTAATCAAACTAGAACGAAGTTATAGGACTCCTAATCACCTCTTTTATTTGTAAATTTAAAACAACCAATGAAACAATATGAAGGTCTCCCTAAATGAAGACTTGTGTGAGATCTACGCATCGTTTTGGACACGATGGTGATGGAAGTGCTCGTTTTGATGCTAATTTCAACTAGAACGATGTAATAGGACTCATAATCACCTCTTTCTTTGACAATTTTAGAGCACAAATGAAAAAATTAGGTTTCCCTAAATGAAGACTTGTGTGAGATGTATGCATAGTTTTGAACGCGATAGTTATGGGTTTCTTTTTTTGAGGCTAATAGAAGTAGAACAAAGTAATACAACTCTTAATCACTTCTTTCTTTGTAAATTTGAAACAACCAATGAAACAATATGAAGGTCTCCCTAAATGATGACTTGTGTGACATCTACGCATCGTTTGGACGTGAAAGTGATGGGATTGCTCTTTTTGATGCAAAATTCAACTAGAACGAAGTAATAGGACTCATAATCACCTATATTTTGAAATTTTAATATAACTAATGAAACAATAATAAGGTTTCCCTAAATGAGGACTTGTGTGAGATGTGCATATCGTTTTGAAGGAACTAGTGATAGGATTGCTCCTTTTGATGCTAATCAAACTAGAACAAAGTCATAGGACTCATAATCACCCCTTTCTTTCATATTTTGAGAGAACCAATGAAACATTAAGAGGATCTCCCTAAATCAAGACTTGTGTGAGATGTACGCATCGATTTTAACGCGATAGTTATGCGATTGCTTCTTTTGATGCTAATCAAATTAGACCGAAGTAATAGGACTCCTAATCACCTCTTTCTTTGACAATTTTAGAGAACCAATGAAACAATAAGAAGGTCTCCCTAAATGAAAACTTGTGTGAGATGTACGCATGGTTTTGAACGCTATAGTCATGGGTTTCTCCTTTTCACGCTAATCAAAATAGCACGAAGTAATACAACTCTTAATCACCTCTTTCTTTGTAAATTTGAAACAATCAACGAAATAATATGAAGGTCTCCTTAAATTAAGACTTGTGTGAGATCTACGCATCGTTTTGGATGCGATAGTGATGGGAATGCTCTTTTTGATGCTAATTTCAACTAGAACGAAGTAATAGGACTCATAATCACCTATGTTTTGAAAATTTGAGAGAACTAATGAAACAATAAGAATGTCTTCGTAAATGAAGACTTGTGTGAGATGTACGGATCGTTTTGAAGGCATTAGTGATAGGATTGCTGCTATTGATGTAAATCAAACTAAAACGAAGTCATAGGCCTCACATTCACCTCTTTCTTTGTTAATTTGACAAAACCAATTAAACAATAAGAAGGTCTCCTTAAATCAAGACTTGTGTGAGATGTACGCATCGTTTTTAACGCGATAGTCATGGGATTACTTCTTTTGATGCTAATCAAATTAGAATGAAGTAATAGGACTCCTAATCATTTCTTTCTTTGACAATTTTAGAGAACCAATGAAACAATAAGAAGGTCACCATAAATGAAGACTTGTGTGAGATGTACGCATCGTTTTGAACGTGATAGTAATGCGATCTGTACATCTCACACAAGTCTTCATTTAGGGAGAATCTCTTATTGTTTCATTAGTTCTCTCAAATTATCAAAATATAGGTGATTATGAGTCCTATTACTTCGTTCTAGTTGAAATTAGCATCAAAAGAAGCAATCCCATCACTATCGCGTCCAAAACGATGCGTAGATCTCCCACAAGTCTTTATTTAGGGAGAACTTCATATTATTTCATTGGTTGTTTCAAATTTACAAAGAAAGAGGTGATTAAGAGTTGTATTACTTTGTTCTACTTTTATTAGCATCAAAAGGAGAAACACATGACTATCGCATTCAAAACCATGCGTACATCTCACACAAGTCTTCATTTAGGGAGACCTTATTTTTTTTCATTTGTTCTCTAAAATTGTCAAAGAAAGAGGTGATTAGGAGTCCTATAACTTCGTTCTAGTTTGATTAGCATCAAAAGGAGTAATCCCATTATTATCACGTTCAAAACAATGCATACATCTCACACAAGTCTTCATTTAAGGAGACTTTCTTATTGTTTCATTGGTTCTCTAAAATTGTCAAAGAAAGAGGTGATTAGGAGTCGTATTACTTCGTTCTAATTTGATTAGCATCAAAATGAGCAATCCCATGACTATCGCGTTAAAAACGATGCGTGCAACTCTCACAAGTCTTGATTTAAGGAGACCTTCTTATTGTTTAATTGGTTTTCTCAAATTGTCAAAGAAAGAGGGGATTATGAGTCCTATGACTTCATTTTAGTTTGATTTGCATCAACAGAAGCAATCCTATCACTAGCGCCTTTAAAATTATCCGAACATCTCACACCAGTCTTCATTTAGGGAAACCTTCTTACTATTTCATTAGTTCTCTCAAATTATAAAAATATAGGGGATTATGAGTCCTATTACTTAGTTCTAGTTGACATTAGCATCAAAATGAGCAATCCCATCACTATCGCGTCCAAAACGATGCGTAGATCTCACACAAGTCTTCATTTAGGAGTATTCCCATTACTATCACGTTCAAAACGATGCGTACATCTCACACAAGTCTTCATTTAAGGAGACGTTATTGTATCATTGATTCAATAAAATTGTCAAAGAAAGAGGTGATTTGGAATCGTATTACTTCGTTCTAATTTGATTAGCATCAAAATGAGCAATCCCATGACTATCGCGTAATAAATGATGCATGCATATCTCACAAGTCTTGATTTCGGGAGACCTTCTTATTGTTTAACTTGTTTTCTCAAATTGTCAAAGAAAGAGGTGATTATGAGTCCTATGACTTCGTTTTAGTTTGATTTGCATCAAAAGAAGCAATCTCATTACTATCACGTTCAAAACAATGCGTACATCTCACACAATTCTTCATTTAGGAGACCTTATTAATTAATTGGTTTTCTCAAATTGTCAAAGAAAGAAGTGATTATGAGACCTATGAATTCGTTTTAGTTTGATTTGATCAAAAGAAGCAATCATATCACTAAAGCCTTCAAAATTATCCGTACATCTCACACAAGTCTTCATTTAGGGAAACCTTCTTACTGTTTCATTAGTTCTCTCAAATTGTAAAAATATAGGTGATTATGAGTCCTATTAATTCGTTCTAGTTGAAATTAGCATCAAAAGCTACAATCCCATCACTATCGCGTCCAAAAGGATGCGTAGATCTCACACAAGTCTTCACTTAGAAGCAATCCCATTACTAATGAAGACTTGTGTGAGATCTACGCATCGTTTTGGACGCGATAGTGATGGAATTGCTCCTTTTGATGCTAATTTCAACTAGAACGATGTAATAGGACTCATAATCACCTCTTTCTTTGACAATTTTAGAGAACCAATGAAAAAATAAGGTCTCCCTAAATGAAGACTTGTGTCAGATGTATGCATGGTTTTGAACGCGATAGTTATGGGTTTCTTTTTTTGAGGCTAATAAAAGTAGAACAAAGTAATACAACTCTTAATCACCTCTTTCGTTATAAATTTTAAACAACCAATGAAACAATATGAAGGTCTCCCTAAATGATGACTTGTGTGAGATCTACGCATCGTTTTGGACACCAAAATGATGGGATTGCTCCTTTTGGTGCTAAATTCAACTAGAAGGAAGTAATAGGACTCATAATCACCTATATTTTGACAATTTGAGAGAACTAATGAAACAATAGGAAGGTCTCCCTAAATGAAGAATTGTGTGAGATGTACAGATCATTTTAAAGGCACTAGTGATTGCTCATTTTGATGCTAATCAAACTAGAACGAAGTCGTAGGACTCATAATCACCTCTTTCTTTGATAATTTGAGAGAACCAATGAAACATTAAGAAGATCTCCCTAAATCAAGACTTGCGTGAGATGTACGCATCATTTTTAACGCGATAGTTATGGGATGGCTTCTTTTGATGGTAATCAAATTAAAACGAAGTAATAGGACTCCTAATCACCTCTTTCTTTAAAAATTTTAGAGAACCAATGAAACAATAAGAAGGTCTCCCTAACTGAAGACTTGTTGTGAGATGTACGCATGCTTTTGAACGCTGTAGTCTTGGGTTTCTCCTTTCAACGCTAATCAAAATAGAACGAAGTAATACAACTCTTAATCACCTCTTTCTTTGTAAATTTGAAACAACCAATGAAACAATATGAAGGTCTCCCTAAATGAAGACTTGTGTGAGATCTACGCATCGTTTTGGACGCGATAGTGATGGGATTGCTCTTTTTGATGCTTATTTCAACTAGAACGAAGTAATAGGACTCATAATCACCTATATTTTGAAAATTTGAGAGAACTAATGAAACAATAAGAATGTCTTCCTAAATGAAGACTTGTGTGAGATGTACGGATCATTTTGAAGGCACTAGTGATAGGATTGCTGCTATTGATGTAAATCAAACTAAAACGAAGTCATAGGCCTCACAGTCACCTCTTTCTTTGTTAATTTGAGAAAACCAATTAAACAATAAGAAGGTCTCCTTAAATCAAGACTTGTGTGAGATGTACGCATCGTTTTTAACGCGATAGTCATGGGATTACTTCTTTTGATGCTAATTAAATTAGAACGAAGTAACAGGACTCCTAATCACCTCTTTTTTTGACAATTTTAGAGAACCAATGAAACAATAAGAAGGTCTCCTTAACTGAAGACTTGTGTGAGATGTACGCATCGTTTTGAACGTGATAGTAATGGGATTGCTCCTTTTGATACTAATCAAACTAGAACGAAGTTATAGGACTCCTAATCACCTCTTTTATTTGTAAATTTGAAACAACCAATGAAACAATATGAAGGTCTCCCTAAATGAAGACTTGTGTGAGATCTACGCATCGTTTTGGACGCGATAGTGATGGAATTGCTCCTTTTGATGCTAATTTCAACTAGAATGATGTAATAGGACTCATAATCACCTCTTTCTGTGACAATTTTAGAGCACCAATGAAAAAAATAAGGTTTCCCTAAATGAAGACTTGTGTGAGATGTATGCATGGTTTAGAACGCGATAGTTATGGGTTTCTTTTTTTTAGGCTAATAAAAGTATAACAAAGTAATACAACTCTTAATCACCTCTTTCTTGTAAATTTGAAACAACCAATGAAACAATATGAAGGTCTCCCTAAACGATGTCTTATGTGACATCTACGCATTGTTTTGGACGTGAAAGTGATGGGATTGCTCTTTTTGATGCTAAATTCAACTAGAACGAAGTAATAGGACTCATAATCTCCTATATTTTGACAATTTAATGTGCATATCGTTTTGAAGGCACTAGTGATAGGATTGCTCCTTTTGATGCTAATCAAACTAGAACGAAGTCATAGGACTCATAATCACCCCTTTCTTTCATATTTTGAGGGAACCAATGAAACATTAAGAGCATCTCCCTAAATCAAGACTTGTGTGAGATGTACCCATCGATTTTAACGCGATAGTTATGCGATTGCTTCTTCTTTTTTTTCCGCTAAGTTTGTTTGTAGATTGAAAAGAAAAAGAGATAATACAATCGCAAAGGGGCATACCCCAGAAACTTTAGAGAGATCGACCTGGGACAACGCCCATGAGGATTAAACTAAAGAAGAATAACCAAAATAGATTGAAAGAGCAAGGCACAAGCCAAAAAAGCATACAATAGAAGCATACAAAAGAAGCAAGGCATTAAGCCTGAAACAACCATACAAGAATCAAAGCAACCTAGCAGACCAAAAGGAAAGAGTCAAAGACTAAACAGCCATCAAACAATAAAAGAGCCCAAGAAAACCAACAACAATAGCCAAAGTGGACAACCACACCTAACAGCCCATCGCAACAACCGAACACAGTAGCAGCCGAACTAGAGCAATCCAAACACAGGACAACCAGAACCCAATCCGAAGCAGCAAGCCCAGAACCCAACCCAAAACCCAGCCCAAAGCCCAGAACCCAGCCCCATCAGACCCCAGCCTTGAGACCAACAGCACAACAGCAAAGAACAGCCCCAAAACCCAGCTGCCATCCGGAGCCAGCGAACCCAATAAATCAAACCAAGAAAACAGCAACACAATACTGCACACAATTCTTAACAACAGCAGTAGCAATGCTTGATCTGGGGATCGGCTTAACAACAACAACAACAACATCCTTCCACAAAAGAGAGAAAACAACAACAAGAAAACATGGGCCCATACAATACTGCACACAATGCTTAACGTCCAACAACCAATATAGCCCAACAGCAACACAATGCTCATATCACCAGACCCACCAGCAACACAACCCCACACAATGTTGTACACCCGCTCCAGTCTCCAGTCCCAGCCAAAACCCCAGCCCAACATGGGCCATAACAAGAACAGGAGCAATAATGGGACAAACAACAAGACCAGCAGCAGATCAGTCAAAGCCAAACACTAAGATTAGGACAAGACGGAGCAGCCAGAAGAAATTTAGGGGAGGAGGATAATCGGGACTTGATGGTATTTAAAATCTCCCTAACCAACACCCCCAAAGGCATCTTGATCTTGTTATGAACAAAAGAGTTCCTAGCTGCCCAGATCTTGTACACAATTGTAGATAGGACTAATTTTAGAATATCTGACCTTAAGTGACTCCCCCGAAAGGAAATGATGAAATCCACAATACTATCCCAACTCAAAGGAACATTATACCAGGCACCAGCTGCAAGAACAGAGGAGAGAACTGAAGAGGAATAGGGACACTCAAAGAACAGGTGGAGAAAGCTCTCATCATGGGTGTCGCAAAAAGGGCATTTTAAAGGACGAAAACTCGAATATGAAGAAAATCAATCGTTAGTGGGTAGTCTACGACGTAAGGCCAGCCACAAGGTAAAAGAGAAACGAGGGATGTGGAGGGAGTGCCATAACAAATCAGCCCAGGGGACCTTCATAGCACGAGAACGGATCGATTCCCATATAAAGGAAGCTTTAACAGATTTTAGCTCCCGATTATCCCACAGAATGATGTCCTCAGAAGTCGAAGGAGCAGGGATAGAATCAAATAAACTACGAAATTGCTGCACCTCATGGTGGTTACTAGGGGCAGCTCCCAGGCTCCCAAGGAAATAATAGCAGACAAACGTGCATTCACTGGATCTCTGGAGTTGGTGATGAGGGACACAGACGGGTTTAAGGCCTGACCATTCAACCACGGATCAAACCAGAGGCTGAAAATATTACCCTTCCCAGCTTTATATTTAAGGAAGTTGAGAACCGTGGGGCGAAGCTTAAGTACCTTTCGCCAGATCCATGAACAGTCCGAAGGAGTAGAGATATGCCAGAAATTAGCCCTAGAAAGCACAGTAGAATGACCCACCTTGCCCACAAGGAGGAAGATGAGGGGGAGATGACCTTGAGAAGATGTAGAATAATTAGAGCCTCGTTCCAATCAAGAAGATTTTTGATAGCAAGGCCCCCTTCACAGAGAAGGAGTGAGATATCCTTCCAAGAGACTTTAGATCCATAACGAAAAAGAGAAGACCCCTTCCATAGAAATATGCACATTATAGATTGAATTCCTCTCATAACCGATTTAGGAAGGATAAAATGAGCTGCCCAAAAAGACTGGATAGCAAAAAGCACTGTCTTGATCAAAAGCACCCTACCAGAATAAGAGAGAAATCGAGACTTCCAAGAGGAAACCTTGGCTGTAATTCTTTGAATTAAAGGGAGGCAATCAGAGTGGGAGAGTTTTGAAGAGATGAGAGGCACCCCTAGAACCGGATAGGCAAGAAAGACTCCAGCGGGAAACTCAACAGTTGGCAAATACTCTCTTTAACATCATTTGGGACATTGGCAAGAAAACAATGGCTTTTAAGGGCATTCGGAATAAGGCCGGAGAACATTAAGAAGGATTGAATGCATGAGTGGATAATTGAAACTGAGGACAAATCACCATGGCAAAAAAGGAGGACATCATCCGCGAAACACACATGCGAAATATTGCATGAGTCGGCTTTCCAGTGAAACTTGAAATTGGGCATCAAGGTTTCCTTAGATAATATCATGGAGAAGGCTTCCATAACTAAGACAAACAGATAAGGGGATAAAGGATCTCCCTGTCGAAGACCCCGAGCACCCTTAAAGTAGCCAGCCAGAGTACCATTAACTTTGACAGAGAACATTGTGGTTGTGATACACTCTTTAATCCAGTTGATGAAAGTAGGGGGAAATGAAGGAGGCTCATCAAGTCCAAAAGAAAACCCCCGTCAACCGTATCAAAAGCTTTTCGGATATCGATTTTTAAAGCACATCTAGCAGGCCCAGATAGCCTATGATAGTTCCTAAAAACCTCCTGTACAAGAAGAATATTATCACTAATGCTCCTACCCAAGATAAAAGCAGACTGGGCATGGTCGAAAGGGTTGGAAGAACACACTTGAGTCCATTAGCAATAATTTTCGCAATGCATTTGTAGATGGTATTGCAGCAAGAGATAGGCCGAAAATCAGACATGTTGGATGGGTTATCGGTCTTGTATCAAGGCAATAGCAGAAGCATTAACACCCCTCGGTAAGTGCCCAGAATTGAAAAAGGAGTGGACACAGCGGTGAAATCAAGGCCAACAGTATCCAGCAGTGGAGAAAAAAATTAACATTAAAGCCGTCAGGACCCGGACTTTTATGTTTCTTCATGGACTGTAGGACCCCTAAGATTTCAGAATCATGAATAGGCGATATTAGAGAACTAGCTTGGGAAGTAGTGATCCTCTAAGAAACATATTTCTTAAGCTCATCGTGGCCAGGATAAGAGATAGGAGAGGACCCCAACAACTCCTGGAAATAGGACACTGCCACCTGTTGAATACCCAATTGGTCCTCAATAAGAAGGTCTCCCTAAATGAAAACTTGTGTGAGATGTACGCATGGTTTTGAACGCTATAGTTATGGGTTTTTCCTTTCAGGCTAATCAAAATAGAACGAAGTAATACAACTCTTAATCACCTCTTTCTTTGTAAATTTGAAACAACCAATAAAACAATATGAGGTCTCCTTAAATTAAGACTTGTGTGAGATCTACGCATCGTTTTGGATGCAATAGTGATGGGATTGCTCTTTTTGATGCTATTTCAACTAGAACGAAGTAATAGGACTCATAATCACCTATGTTTTGAAAATTTGAGAGAACTAATGAAACAATAAGAATATCTTCCTAAATGAAGACTTGTGTGAGATGTACGGATCATTTTGAAGGCACTAGTGATAGGATTGCTGCTATTCATGTAAATAAAACTAAAACGAAGTCATAGGCCTCAAATTCACCTCTTCTTTGTTAATTTGAGAAACCAATTAAACAATAAGAAGGTCTCCTTAAATCAAGACTTGTGTGAGATGTACACATCGTTTTTAAGGCGATAGTCATGGGATTACTTCTTTTGATGCTAATCAAATTAGAATGAAGTAATAGGACTCCTAATCATCCCTTTCTTTGACAATTTTAGAGAACCAATGAAACAATAAGAAGGTATCTCCTTAAATGAAGACTTGTGTGAGATGTACGCATCGTTTTGAACGTGAATAGTAATGCGATCTTTACATCTCACACACGTCTTCATTTAGGGAAAACCATCTTATTGTTTCATTAGTTCTCTCAAATTGTCAAAATATAGGTGATTATGAGTCCTATTACTTCATTCTAGTTGAAATTAGCATCAAAGAAGCAATCCCATCACTATCGCGTCCAAAACGATGCGTAGATCTCACACAAGTCTTTATTTAGGAAGAACTTAATATTGTTCATTGGTTGTTTCAAATTTACAAAGAAAGAGGTGATTAAGAGTTGTATTACTTTGTTCTACTTTGATTAGCATCAAAAGGAGAAAACTCATGACTATCGCGTTCAAAACCATGCGTACATCTTACACAAGTCTTCATTTAGGGAGACCTTTATTTTTTCATTTGTTCTCTAAAATGTCAAAGAAAGAGGTGATTAGGAGTCCTATAACTTCGCTCTAGTTTGAATAGCATCAAAAGGAGCAATCCCATTACTATCACGTTCAAAACGATGCGTACATCTCACATGTGTCTTTATTTAAGGAGACCTTCTTATTGTTTCATTGGTTCTATAAAATTGTCAAAGAAAGAGGTGATTAGGAGTCGTATTAATTCGTTCTAATTTGATTAGCATAAAATGAGCAATCCTATGACTATTGCTTTAAAAACGATGCGTACATCTCTCACAAGTCTTGTTTTAGGGAGATCTTCTTATTGTTTAATTGGTTTTCTCAAATTGTCAAAGAAAGAGGTAATATGAGTCCTATGACTTCGTTTTAGTTTGATTTGCATCAAAAGAAGCAATCCTATCACTAGCGCCTTCAAAATTATCCGTACATCTAACACAAGTCTTCATTTAAGGAAACCTTCTTACGGTTTATTAGTTCTCTCAAATTTTAAAAATATAGGTGATTGTGAGTCCTATACTTCGTTCTAGTTGAAAATTAGCATAAAAAGGAGCAATCCCATCACTAGCCGCGTTCAAAACGATGCGTAGATCTCACACAAGTCTTCATTTAGGGAGAACTTCAAATTGTTTCATTTGGTTGTTTCAAATTTACAAACAAAGAAGTGATTCAGAGTTGTATAACTTGTTCTACTTTGATTATTGTCAAAAGGAGAAACCCATGACTATCGCGTTCAAAACCATGCGTATATCTCACACAAGTCTTCATTTAGTAAGACCTTATTTTTTATTGGTTCCCTAAAATTGTCAAAGAAAAGGTGATTAGGAGTCTTATAAACTTCATTCCCTGTTATCCCCTCTTCGGTTTCCTCCCTCTTCGGTCACCCCCTCTCCGGTCACCCCTCTTCGGTTTCCTCCCTCTGCCCGGTTCTTCTCTCTCTCCATTTTCTTCGGTCTGTTTTGACTTCGTCTTCTTTTCCCTCTCGCTTCCTCTTCTTGAGGTTATGGTTGATCATAGCACCTCTCTGCAGGTAACTCTGATAGTAGTCTTTCTCGGGACCTTTTTGCTGAGTACGGTGTTTCTAATCCTAACTCTCCCACGGATGCTGTTGCTATGGCGGAATCTGAACCTAACCCCTCAAATTTTTCTATCAGTTCAGATGATTCTAATGCTTTTGATGCTCACTTAGAGGAGAATTTAGGTCTCGCCTCTCCTTCGGCAGTCCAGATATTTTTAGAGC
>JAINUT010002228.1:0-21241 GCA_020205555.1 Panax stipuleanatus
TGTCAAAGAAAGAATTGATTAGAAGTCCTATTTCTTCGTTCTAGTTTAATTTTTAGAAAAAGGAGCATCCCAATAATATCACGTTCAAAACGATGCGTACATCTCACACAAGTCTTTATTTAAAGAGACCATCTTATTTCATTGGTTCTCTAAATTTTCCAAAGAAAGAGGTAATTAGGAGTCATATTACTTCGTTCTTATTTATTAGCATCAAAAGGACCAATCCCATGACTATCGCGTTAAAAACGATGCGTACATCTCACACAAGACTTAATTTAGGGAGACCTTCTTGTTGTTTCATTGGTTCTCTCAAATTGTCAAAGAAAGAGGCGATTGTGAGTCCTATGACTTCGTTCTAGTGTGATTAGCATCAAAAGGAGCAATCCTATCACTAGTGCCTTCAAAACGATCCGTACATCTTACACGAGTCTTCATTTAGAGAGGCCTTCTTCTTTTTTTTTTTGCTAAAAAGGGAGACCTTCTTATTGTTTCATTAGTTCTCTCATATTGTCAAAATAGGTGATTATGAATCCTATTACTTCGTTCTAGTTGAAATTAGCATCAAAAGGAGCAATCCCAACACTATCGCGTCCAAAACGATGCATAGATTTCACACTAGTCTTCATTTAGGGAGACCTTCATATTGTTTCATTGGTTATTTCAAATTTACAAAGAAAGAGGTGATTAAGAGTTGTATTACTTTCGTTCTACTTTAATTCGCGTCAAAAGGAGAAACCCGTAATTATCGCGTTCAAAAAAATGCGTACATCTCACACAAGTCTTCATTTCGGGAGACCTTATTGTTTCATTGGTTCTCTAAAATTGTCAATGAAAGAGCTGATTAGGAGTCCTATAACTTAGTTCCAGTTTGATAAGCAACAAAAGGAGCAATCCCATTACTATCACGTACAAAACGATGCGTACATCTCACACAATTCTTCATTTAAGGAGACCTTTTTATTGTTTTGTTGGTTCTCTAAAATTGTCATAGAAAGTGGTGATTAGGAGTCCTATTATTTCGTTCTATTTTGATTAGAATCATAATGAGCAATCCCATGACTATCGCGTTAAAAACGATGTGTATATCTCACACAATTCTTGATTTAGAGAGACCTTCTTATTGTTTCATTGGTTCTCTCAAATTGTGAAAGAAAGAGGTGATTATGAATCCTATAACTTCGTTCTAGTTTGATTAGCCTCAAAAGGAGCAATCCTATCACTAGTGCCTTCAAAACTATTCGTATATCTCACACAAGTCTTCATTTACGGAGACCTTCTTATGTTTCATTAGTTAGCTCAAATTGTGAAAATATAGGTGATTATGAGTCCAATTACTTTGTTCTAGTTGAAATTAGGATCAAAAGGAGCAATCCCATCACTATCGCGTCCAAAACGATGTATAGATCTGACACAAGTCATCATTTAGGGAGACCATCATATAACATCATTGGTTGTTTCAAATTTACAAAGAAAGAGGTGATTAAGAGTTGTATTACTTCGTTCTACTTTGATTAACGTCAAAAGAAGAAACCCATGACTATCACGTTCAAAACCATGCGTACATCTCACACAAGTCTTCATTTAGGGAGAACCTTCTTATTGTTTTTCATTGGTTATCTAAAATTGTCAAAGAAAGAAGTGATTAGGAGTCCTATTACGTCGTTCTAGTTTGATTATTAGAAAAAGGAACATCCCAATACTATCACACGCTCAAAACGATGCGTACATCTCACACAAGTCTTTCTTATTTAAAGAGACCTTCTTATTGTTTCATTGGTTCTCTAAAATTCCCAAAGCAATGATGGTAATTAGGAGTCCTATTAATTCGTTCTTATTTGATTAGAGTCAAAAGGAGCAATCCCATGACTATCGCGTTAAAAACGATGCGTACATCTCACACAAGGTCTTGATTTAGGGAGACCTTCTTATTGTTTCATTGGTTCTCTCAAATTGTCAAAGAAAGAGGTGATTATGAGGTCCTATGACTTTGTCTATTTTGATTAGTATCAAAAGGAGCAATCTTATCACTAGTGCCTTCAAAACGATCCGTTACATCTTATACAGTCTTCATTTAGGGAGACCTTCTTATTGTTTCATTAGTTCTCTCAAATTGTCAAAATATGGGTGATTATGAATCCTATTACTTCGTTCTAGTTGAAATTAGCATCAAAAGGAGCAATCCCATCACTATACGCGTCCAAAACGAGGCGTAGATCTCACACAAGTCTTCATTTGAGTAGACCTTCATATTGTTTCATTGGTTATTTCAAATTTACAAAGAAAATTGTGATTAAGAGTTGTATTACTTTCGTTCTAGTTTAATTAGCGTCAAAAGGAGAAACCCCGTAAACTATCGCAGTCAAAACCATGCGTACATCTCACACAAGTCTCATTTAGAAAGACCTTCTTATTGTTTCATTGGTTCTCTAAAATTGTCAATGAAAGAGCTGATTAGGAGTCCTATAACTTAGTTCCAGTTTGATTAGCAACAAAAGGAGCAATCCCAATACTATCTCGTTCAAAACGATGCGTACATCTCACACAAGTCTTTATTTAAAGAGACTCCCTTATTGTTTCATTGGTTCTCTAAATTCCCAAAGAAATTGGTAATTAGGAGTCCTATTACTTCGTTCTTAATTGATTAGCATCAAAAGGAGCAATCCCATGACTATCGCGTTAAAAATGATGCGTACATCTCACACAAGTCTTGATTTAGGGAGACCTTCTTATTGTTTCATTGGTTCTCTCAAATTGTCAAAGAAAGAGGTGATTATGAGTCCTATGACTTCGTTCTAGTTTGATTAGCATCAAAAGGAGCAATTCTATCACTAGTGCCTTCAAAACAATCTGTACATCTTACACAAGTCTTCATTAGGGAGACCTTCTTATTGTTTCATTAGTTCTCTTTAATCGTCAAAATATAGGTGATTATGAATCCTATTACTTCGTTCTAGTTAAAACTAGCATCAAAAGGAGCAATCCCATCAGTATCGCGTCCAAAACGATGCGTTGATCTCACACAAGTCTTCATTTAGGAAGACCTTCATATTGTTTCATTGGTTATTTCAAATTTACAAAGAAAGAGGTGATTAAGAGTTGTATTACTTTCGTTCTAGTTTAATTCGCGTCAAAAAGGAGAAACCCGTAACTATCGCGTTCAAAAAAATGCGTACATCTCACACAAGTATTCATTTAGGGAGAACTTCTTATTGTTTCATTGGTTCTCTCAAATTGTCAAAGAAAGAGGTGATTATGAGTCCTATGACTTTGTTCTATTTTGATTAGTATCAAAAGGAGCAATCCTATCACTAGTGCCTTCAAAACGATCCGTACATCTTATACAGTCTTCATTTAGGGAGTCGTTCTTATTGTTTCATTAGTTCTCTCAAATTATCAAAATATGGGTGATTATGAATCCAATTACTTCGTTCTAGTTGAAATTAGCATCAAAAGGAGCAATCCCATCACTATCGCGTCAAAAACGATGCGTAGATCTCACACAAGTCTTCATTTGAGTAGACCTTCATATTGTTTCATTGGTTATTTCAAATTTACAAAGAAAATTGTGATTAAGAGTTGTATTACTTTCGTTCTAGTTTAATTAGCGTCAAAAGGAGAAACCCGTAACTATCGCAGTCAAAACCATGCGTAAATCTCACACAAGTCTTCATTTAGGGAGAACTTCTTATTGTTTCATTGGTTCTCTAAAATTGTCAAAGAAAGAATTGATTAGAAGTCCTATTTCTTAGTTCTAGTTTAATTTTTAGAAAAAGGAGCCATCCCAATAATATCACGTTCAAAACGATGCGTACATCTCACACAAGTCTTTATTTAAAGAGACCATCTTATTATTTCATTGGTTCTCTAAATTTTCCAAAGAAAGAGGTAATTAGGAGTCATATTACTTCGTTCTTATTTATTAGCATCAAAAGGACCAATCCCATGACTATCGCGTTAAAAACGATGCGTACATCTCACACAAGACTTAATTTAGGGAGACCTTCTTGTTGTTTCATTGGTTCTCTCAAATTGTCAAAGAAAGAGGCGATTGTGAGTCCTATGACTTCGTTCTAGTGTGATTAGCATCAAAAGGAGCAATCCTATCACTAGTGCCTTCAAAACGATTCGTACATCTTACACGAGTCTTCATTTAGAGAGGCCTTCTTCTTTTTTTTTTTGCTAAAAAGGGAGACCTTCTTATTGTTTCATTAGTTCTCTCATATTGTCAAATATAGGTGATTATGAATCCTATTACTTCGTTCTAGTTGAAATTAGCATCAAAAGGAGCAATCCCAACACTATCGCGTCCAAAACGATGCATAGATTTCACACTAGTCTTCATTTAGGGAGACCTTCATATTGTTTCATTGGTTATTTCAAATTTACAAAGAAAGAGGTGATTAAGAGTTGTATTACTTTCGTTCTACTTTAATTCGCGTCAAAAGGAGAAACCCGTAATTATCGCGTTCAAAAAAATGCGTACATCTCACACAAGTCTTCATTTCGGGAGACCTTATTGTTTCATTGGTTCTCTAAAATTGTCAATGAAAGAGCTGATTAGGAGTCCTATAACTTAGTTCCAGTTTGATAAGCAACAAAAGGAGCAATCCCATTACTATCACGTACAAAACGATGCGTACATCTCACACAATTCTTCATTTAAGGAGACCTTTTTATTGTTTTGTTGGTTCTCTAAAATTGTCATAGAAAGTGGTGATTAGGAGTCCTATTATTTCGTTCTATTTTGATTAGAATCATAATGAGCAATCCCATGACTATCGCGTTAAAAACGATGTGTATATCTCACACAATTCTTGATTTAGAGAGACCTTCTTATTGTTTCATTGGTTCTCTCAAATTGTGAAAGAAAGAGGTGATTATGAATCCTATAACTTCGTTCTAGTTTGATTAGCCTCAAAAGGAGCAATCCTATCACTAGTGCCTTCAAAACTATTCGTATATCTCACACAAGTCTTCATTTACGGAGACCTTCTTATTGTTTCATTAGTTAGCTCAAATTGTGAAAATATAGGTGATTATGAGTCCAATTACTTTGTTCTAGTTGAAATTAGGATCAAAAGGAGCAATCCCATCACTATCGCGTCCAAAACGATGTATAGATCTGACACAAGTCATCATTTAGGGAGACCATCATATTGTTTCATTGGTTGTTTCAAATTTACAAAGAAAGAGGTGATTAAGAGTTGTATTACTTCGTTCTACTTTGATTAACGTCAAAAGAAGAAACCCATGACTATCACGTTCAAAACCATGCGTACATCTCACACAAGTCTTCATTTAGGGAGAACTTCTTATTGTTTCATTGGTTATCTAAATTGTCAAAGAAAGAAGTGATTAGGAGTCCTATTACGTCGTTCTAGTTTGATTATTAGAAAAAGGAACAATCCCAATACTATCACGCTCAAAACGATGCGTACATCTCACACAAGTCTTTATTTAAAGAGACCTTCTTATTGTTTCATTGGTTCTCTAAAATTCCCAAAGAATGAGGTAATTAGGAGTCCTATTAATTCGTTCTTATTTGATTAGAGTCAAAAGGAGCAATCCCATGACTATCGCGTTAAAAACGATGCGTACATCTCACACAAGTCTTGATTTAGGGAGACCTTCTTATTGTTTCATTGGTTCTCTCAAATTGTCAAAGAAAGAGGTGATTATGAGTCCTATGACTTTGTTCTATTTTGATTAGTATCAAAAGGAGCAATCTTATCACTAGTGCCTTCAAAACGATCCGTACATCTTATACAGTCTTCATTTAGGGAGACCTTCTTATTGTTTCATTAGTTCTCTCAAATTGTCAAAATATGGGTGATTATGAATCCTATTACTTCGTTCTAGTTGAAATTAGCATCAAAAGGAGCAATCCCATCACTATCGCGTCCAAAACGAGGCGTAGATCTCACACAAGTCTTCATTTGAGTAGACCTTCATATTGTTTCATTGGTTATTTCAAATTTACAAAGAAAATTGTGATTAAGAGTTGTATTACTTTCGTTCTAGTTTAATTAGCGTCAAAAGGAGAAACCCGTAACTATCGCAGTCAAAACCATGCGTACATCTCACACAAGTCTTCATTTAGAAAGACCTTCTTATTGTTTCATTGGTTCTCTAAAATTGTCAATGAAAGAGCTGATTAGGAGTCCTATTACTTCGTTCTTAATTGATTAGCATCAAAAGGAGCAATCCCATGACTATCACGTTAAAAATGATGCGTACATCTCACACAAGTCTTGATTTAGGGAGACCTTCTTATTGTTTCATTGGTTCTCTCAAATTGTCAGAGAAAGAGGTGATTATGAGTCCTATGACTTCGTTCTAGTTTGATTAGCATCAAAAGGAGCAATTCTATCACTAGTGCCTTCAAAACAATCTGTACATCTTACACAAGTCTTCATTTAGGGAGACCTTCTTATTGTTTCATTAGTTCTCTTTAATCGTCAAAATATAGGTGATTATGAATCCTATTACTTCGTTCTAGTTAAAACTAGCATCAAAAGGAGCAATCCCATCAGTATCGCGTCCAAAACGATGCGTTGATCTCACACAAGTCTTCATTTAGGAAGACCTTCATATTGTTTCATTGGTTATTTCAAATTTACAAAGAAAGAGGTGATTAAGAGTTGTATTACTTTCGTTCTAGTTTAATTCGCGTCAAAAGGAGAAACCCGTAACTATCGCGTTCAAAAAAATGCGTACATCTCACACAAGTCTTCATTTCGGGAGACCTTATTGTTTCATTGGTTCTCTAAAATTGTCAATGAAAGAGCTGATTAGGAGTCCTATAACTTAGTTCCAGTTTGATTAGCAACAAAAGGAGCAATCCCATTACTATCACGTTCAAAACGATGCGTACATCTCACACAATTCTTCATTTAAGGAGACCTTTTTATTGTTTTGTTGGTTCTCTAAAATTGTCAAAGAAAGTGGTGATTAGGAGTCCTATTATTTCGTTCTATTTTGATTAGAATCATAATGAGCAATCCCACGACTATCGCGTTAAAAACGATGTGTATATCTCACACAATTCTTGATTTAGAGAGACCTTCTTATTGTTTCATTGGTTCTCTCAAATTGTGAAAGAAAGAGGTGATTATGAATCCTATAACTTCGTTCTAGTTTGATTAGCCTCAAAAGGAGCAATCCTATCACTAGTGCCTTCAAAACTATTCGTACATCTCACACAACTCTTCATTTACGGAGACCATCTTATTGTTTCATTAGTTATCTCAAATTGTGAAAATATAGGTGATTATGAGTCCAATTACTTTGTTCTAGTTGAAATTAGGATCAAAAGGAGCAATCCCATCACTATCGCGTCCAAAACGATGTATAGATCTGACACAAGTCATCATTTAGGGAGACCATCATATTGTTTCATTGGTTGTTTCAAATTTACGAAGAAAGAGGTGATTAAGAGTTGTATTACTTCGTTCTACTTTGATTAACGTCAAAAGAAGAAACCCATGACTATCACGTTCAAAACCATGCGTACATCTCACACAAGTCTTCATTTAGGGAGAACTTCTTATTGTTTCATTGGTTCTCTAAAATTGTCAAAGAAAGAAGTGATTAGGAGTCCTATTATTTCGTTCTAGTTTGATTATTAGAAAAAGTAGGAATCCCAATACTATCACGTTCAAAACGATGCGTACATCTCACACAAGTCTTTATTTAAAGAGACCTTCTTATTGTTTCATTGGTTCTCTAAAATTCACAAAGAAAGAGGTAATTAGGAGTCCTATTACTTCGTTTTTATTTGATTAGCATCAAAAGGAGCAATCCTATGACTATCGCGTTAAAAACGATGCGTACATCTCACCCAAGTCTAAATTTAGGGAGACCTTCTTTTTGTTTCATTGGTTCTATCAAATTGTCAAAGAAAGAGGTGATTGTGAGTCCTATGATTTCGTTGTAGTGTGATTAGCATCAAAAGGAGCAATCCTATCACTAGTGCCATCAAAACGATCCGTACATCTTACACGAGTCTTCATTTAGAGAGACCTTCTTTTTTTTTTTTTTTTTGCTAAAAAGGGGGGACCTTTCTTATTGTTTCATTAGTTCTCTCAAATTGTATAGGTGATTATGAATCCTATTACTTCGTTCTGGTTGAAATTAGCATCAAAAGGAGCAATCCCATCACTATCGCGTCCAAAACGATGCGTAGATCTCACACAAGTCTTCATTTAGGGAGACCTTCATACTGTTGCATTGGTTATTTCAAATTTACAAAGAAAGAGGTGATTAAGAGTTGTATTACTTTCGTTCTAGTTTATTTAGCGTCAAAAGGAGAAACCCGTAACTATCGCGTTCAAAACCACGCGTACATCTCACAAAAGTTTTCATTTAGGGAGAGCTTCTTATTGTTTCATTGGTTCTCTAAAATTGTCAGTGAAAGAACTGATTAGGAGTCCTATAACTTAGTTCCAGTTTGATTAGCAACAAAAGGAGCAATCCCATTACTATCACGTTTAAAACGATGCGTACATCTCACACAAGTCTTCATTTACGGAGACCCTTGTATTGTTTTGTTGGTTCTCTAAAATTGTTAAAGAAAGAGGTGATTAGGAGTCCTATTATTTCGTTCTATTTTGATTAGAATCAAAAGGAGCAATCCCATGACTATCGCGTTAAAAACGATGAGTATATCTCACACAAGTCTTGATTTAGATAGACCTTCTTATTGTTTAATTGGTTCTCTCAAATTGTGAAAAAAAAAGGTGATTATGAATCCTATGACTTCGTTCTAGTTTGATTAGCCTCAAAAGGAGCAATCCTATCACTAGTGCCTTCAAAACTATTCGTACATCTCACACAAGTCTTCATTTACCGAGACCTTCTTAGTATTTCATTAGTTATCTTAAATTATCAAAATATAGGTGATTATGAGTCCTATTACTTCGTTCTAGTTGAAATTAGGATCAAAAGGAGCAATACTATCACTATCGCGTCCGAAACGATGTATAGATCTCACACAAGTCTTCATTTAGGGAGACCATCATATTGTTTCATTAGTTGTTTCAAATTTACAAAGAATGAGGTGATTAAGAGTTGTATTACTTCGTTCTACTTTGATTAGCGTCAAAAGAAGAAACCCATGACTATCGCGTTCAAAACCATGCGTACATCTCACACAAGTATTCATTTAGGGAGAACTTCTTATTGTTTCAATGGTTCTCTAAAATTGTCAAAGAAAGAAGTGATTAGGAGTCCTATTACGTCGTTCTAGTTTGATTATTAGAAAAAGGAGCAATCCCAATACTATCACGCTCAAAACGATACGTATATCTCACACAAGTCTTTATTTAAAGAGACCTTCTTATTGTTTCATTGGTTCTCTAAAATTCCCAAAGAATGAGATAATTAGGAGTCCTATTAATTCGTTCTTATTTGATTAGCGTCAAAAGGAGCAATCCCATGACTATCGCGTTAAAAACGATGCGTACATCTCACACAAATCTTGATTTAGGGAGACCTTCTTATTGTTTCATTGGTTCTCTCAAATTGTCAAAGAAAGAGGTGATTATGAGTCCTATGACTTTGTTCTATTTTGATTAGTATCAAAAGGAGCAATCCTATCACTAGTGCCTTCAAAACGATCCGTACATCTTATACAGTCTTCATTTAGGGAGTCGTTCTTATTGTTTCATTAGTTCTCTCAAATTATCAAAATATGGGTGATTATGAATCCAATTACTTCGTTCTAGTTGAAATTAGCATCAAAAGGAGCAATCCCATCACTATCGCGTCAAAAACGATGCGTAGATCTCACACAAGTCTTCATTTGAGTAGACCTTCATATTGTTTCGTTGGTTATTTCAAATTTACAAAGAAAATTGTGATTAAGAGTTGTATTACTTTCGTTCTAGTTTAATTAGCGTCAAAAGGAGAAACCCGTAACTATCGCAGTCAAAACCATGTGTACATCTCACACAAGTCTTCATTTAGAAAGACCTTCTTATTGTTTCATTGGTTCTCTAAAATTTTCAATGAAAGAGCTGATTCGGAGTCCTATAACTTAGTTCCAGTTTGATTAGCAACAAAAGGAGCAATCCCAATACTATCTCGTTCAAAACGATGCGTACATCTCACACAAGTCTTTATTTAAAGAGACTCCCTTATTGTTTCATTGGTTCTCTAAAATTCCCAAAGAAAGTGGTAATTAGGAGTCCTATTACTTCGTTCTTAATTGATTAGCATCAAAAGGAGCAATCCCATGACTATCGCGTTAAAAATGATGCGTACATCTCACACAAGTCTTGATTTAGGGAGACCTTCTTATTGTTTCATTGGTTCTCTCAAATTGTCAAAGAAAGAGGTGATTATGAGTCCTATGACTTCGTTCTAGTTTGATTAGCATCAAAAGGAGCAATTCTATCACTAGTGCCTTCAAAACAATCTGTACATCTTACACAAGTCTTCATTTAGGGAGACCTTCTTATTGTTTCATTAGTTCTCTTTAATCGTCAAAATATAGGTGATTATGAAACCTATTACTTCGTTCTAGTTAAAACTAGCATCAAAAGGAGCAATCCCATCAGTATCGCGTCCAAAACGATGCGTTGATCTCACACAAGTCTTCATTTAGGAAGACCTTCATATTGTTTCATTGGTTATTTCAAATTTACAAAGAAAGAGGTGATTAAGAGTTGTATTACTTTCGTTCTAGTTTAATTCGCGTCAAAAGGAGAAACCCGTAACTATCGCGTTCAAAAAAATGCGTACATCTCACACAAGTCTTCATTTCGGGAGACCTTATTGTTTCATTGGTTCTCTAAAATTGTCAATGAAAGAGCTGATTAGGAGTCCTATAACTTAGTTCCAGTTTGATTAGCAACAAAAGGAGCAATCCCATTACTATCACGTTCAAAACGATGCGTACATCTCACACAATTCTTCATTTAAGGAGACCTTTTTATTGTTTTGTTGGTTCTCTAAAATTGTCAAAGAAAGTGGTGATTAGGAGTCCTACTATTTCGTTCTATTTTGATTAGAATCATAATGAGCAATCCCACGACTATCGCGTTAAAAACGATGTGTATATCTCACACAATTCTTGATTTAGAGAGACCTTCTTATTGTTTCATTGGTTCTCTCAAATTGTGAAAGAAAGAGGTGATTATGAATCCTATAACTTCGTTCTAGTTTGATTAGCCTCAAAAGGAGCAATCCTATCACTAGTGCCTTCAAAACTATTCGTACATCTCACACAACTCTTCATTTACGGAGACCTTCTTATTGTTTCATTAGTTATCTCAAATTGTGAAAATATAGGTGATTATGAGTCCAATTACTTTGTTCTAGTTGAAATTAGGATCAAAAGGAGCAATTCCATCACTATCGCGTCTAAAACGATGTATAGATCTGACACAAGTCATCATTTAGGGAGACCATCATATTGTTTCATTGGTTGTTTCAAATTTACAAAGAAAGAGGTGATTAAGAGTTGTATTACTTCGTTCTACTTTGATTAACGTCAAAAGAAGAAACCCATGACTATCACGTTCAAAACCATGCGTACATCTCACACAAGTCTTCATTTAGGGAGAACTTCTTATTGTTTCATTGGTTCTCTAAAATTGTCAAAGAAAGAAGTGATTAGGAGTCCTATTATTTCGTTCTAGTTTGATTATAAGAAAAAGTAGGAATCCCAATACTATCACGTTCAAAACGATGCGTACATCTCACACAAGTCTTTATTTAAAGAGACCTTCTTATTGTTTCATTGGTTCTCTAAAATTCACAAAGAAAGAGGTAATTAGGAGTCCTATTACTTCGTTTTTATTTGATTAGCATCAAAAGGAGCAATCCTATGACTATCGCGTTAAAAACGATGCGTACATCTCACCCAAGTCTAAATTTAGGGAGACCTTCTTTTTGTTTCATTGGTTCTATCAAATTGTCAAAGAAAGAGGTGATTGTGAGTCCTATTATTTCGTTGTAGTGTGATTAGCATCAAAAGGAGCAATCCTATCACTAGTGCCTTCAAAACGATCCGTACATCTTACACGAGTCTTCATTTAGAGAGACCTTCTTTTTTTTTTTTGCTAAAAAGGGGGGACCTTTTTATTGTTTCATTAGTTCTCTCAAATTGTATAGGTGATTATGAATCCTATTACTTCGTTCTGGTTGAAATTAGCATCAAAAGGAGCAATCCCATCACTATCGCGTCCAAAACGATGCGTAGATCTCACACAAGTCTTCATTTAGGGAGATCTTCATATTGTTGCATTGGTTATTTCAAATTTACAAAGAAAGAGGTGATTAAGAGTTGTATTACTTTCGTTCTAGTTTATTTAGCGTCAAAAGGAGAAACCCGTAACTATCGCGTTCAAAACCACGCGTACATCTCACAAAAGTTTTCATTTAGGGAGAGCTTCTTATTGTTTCATTGGTTCTCTAAAATTGTCAGTGAAAGAACTGATTAGGAGTCCTATAACTTAGTTCCAGTTTGATTAGCAACAAAAGGAGCAATCCCATTACTATCACGTTTAAAACGATGCGTACATCTCACACAAGTCTTCATTTACGGAGACCCTTGTATTGTTTTGTTGGTTCTCTAAAATTGTTAAAGAAAGAGGTGATTAGGAGTCCTATTATTTCGTTCTATTTTCATTAGAATCAAAAGGAGCAATCCCATGACTATCGCGTTAAAAACGATGAGTATATCTCACACAAGTCTTGATTTAGAGAGACCTTCTTATTGTTTAATTGGTTCTCTCAAATTGTGAAAGAAAAAGGTGATTATGAATCCTATGACTTCGTTCTAGTTTGATTAGCCTCAAAAGGAGCAATCCTATCACTAGTGCCTTCAAAACTATTCGTACATCTCACACAAGTCTTCATTTACGGAGACCTTCTTAGTATTTCATTAGTTATCTTAAATTATCAAAATATAGGTGATTATGAGTCCTATTACTTCGTTCTAGTTGAAATTAGGATCAAAAGGAGCAATACTATCACTATCGCGTCCGAAACGATGTATAGATCTCACACAAGTCTCATTTAGGGAGACCATCATATTGTTTCATTAGTTGTTTCAAATTTACAAAGAAAGAGGTGATTAAGAGTTGTATTACTTCGTTCTACTTTGATTAGCGTCAAAAGAAGAAACCCATGACTATCGCGTTCAAACCATGCGTACATCTCACACAAGTATTCATTTAGGGAGAACTTCTTATTGTTTCAATGGTTCTCTAAAATTGTCAAAGAAAGAAGTGATTAGGAGTCCTATTACGTCGTTCTAGTTTGATTATTAGAAAAAGGAGCAATCCCAATACTATCACGCTCAAAACGATACGTATATCTCACACAAGTCTTTATTTAAAGAGACCTTTTTATTGTTTCATTGGTTCTCTAAAATTCCCAAAGAATGAGATAATTAGGAGTCCTATTAATTCGTTCTTATTTGATTAGCGTCAAAAGGAGCAATCCCATGACTATCGCGTTAAAAACGATGCGTACATCTCACACAAGTCTTGATTTAGGGAGACCTTCTTATTTTTTCATTGGTTCTCTCAAATTGTCAAAGAAAGAGGTGATTATGAGTCCTATGACTTTGTTCTATTTTGATTAGTATCAAAAGGAGCAATCCTATCACTAGTGCCTTCAAAACGATCCGTACATCTTATACAGTCTTCATTTAGGGAGTCCTTCTTATTGTTTCATTAGTTCTCTCAAATTATCAAAATATGGGTGATTATGAATCCAATTACTTCGTTCTAGTTGAAATTAGCATCAAAAGGAGCAATCCCATCACTATCGCGTCAAAAACGATGCGTAGATCTCACACAAGTCTTCATTTGAGTAGACCTTCATATTGTTTCGTTGGTTATTTCAAATTTACAAAGAAAATTGTGATTAAGAGTTGTATTACTTTCGTTCTAGTTTAATTAGCGTCAAAAGGAGAAACCCGTAACTATCGCAGTCAAAACCATGTGTACATCTCACACAAGTCTTCATTTAGAAAGACCTTCTTATTGTTTCATTGGTTCTCTAAAATTTTCAATGAAAGAGCTGATTCGGAGTCCTATAACTTAGTTCCAGTTTGATTAGCAACAAAAGGAGCAATCCCAATACTATCTCGTTCAAAACGATGCGTACATCTCACACAAGTCTTTATTTAAAGAGACTCCCTTATTGTTTCATTGGTTCTCTAAAATTCCCAAAGAAAGTGGTAATTAGGAGTCCTATTACTTCGTTCTTAATTGATTAGCATCAAAAGGAGCAATCCCATGACTATCGCGTTAAAAATGATGCGTACATCTCACACAAGTCTTGATTTAGGGAGACCTTCTTATTGTTTCATTGGTTCTCTCAAATTGTCAAAGAAAGAGGGTGATTATGAGTCCTATGACTTCGTTCTAGTTTGATTAGCATCAAAAGGAGCAATTCTATCACTAGTGCCTTCAAAACAATCTGTACATCTTACACAAGGTCTTCATTTAGGGAGACCTTCTTATTGTTTCATTAGTTCTCTTTAATCGTCAAAATATAGGTGATTATGAAACCTATTACTTCGTTCTAGTTAAAACTAGCATCAAAAGGAGCAATCCATCAGTATCGCGTCCAAAACGATGCGTTGATCTCACACAAGTCTTCATTTAGGAAGACCTTCATATTGTTTCATTGGTTATTTCAAATTACAAAGAAAGAGGTGATTAAGAGTTGTATTACTTTCGTTCTAGTTTAATTCGCGTCAAAAGGAGAACCCGTAACTATCGCGTTCAAAAAAATGCGTACATCTCACACAAGTCTTCATTTCGGGAGACCTTATTGTTTCATTGGTTCTCTAAAATTGTCAATGAAAGAGCTGATTAGGAGTCCTATAACTTAGTTCCAGTTTGATTAGCAACAAAAGGAGCAAATCCCATTACTATCACGTTCAAAACGATGCGTACATCTCACACAATTCTTCATTTAAGGAGACCTTTTATGTTTTGTTGGTTCTCTAAAATTGTCAAAGAAAGTGGTGATTAGGAGTCCTATTATTTCGTTCTATTTTGATTAGAATCATAATGATCAATCCCACGACTATCGCGTTAAAAAACGATGTGTATATCTCACACAATTCTTGATTTAGAGAGACCTTCTTATTGTTTCATTGGTTCTCTCAAATTATGAAAGAAAGAGGTGATTATGAATCCTATAACTTCGTTCTAGTTTGATTAGCCTCAAAAGGAGCAATCCTATCACTAGTGCCTTCAAAACTATTCGTACATCTCACACAACTCTTCATTACGGGGTCCGTCTTATTGTTTCATTAGTTATCTCAAATTGTGAAAATATAGGTGATTATGAGTCCAATTACTTTGTTCTAGTTGAAATTAGGATCAAAAGGAGCAATCCCATCACTATCGCGTCTAAAACGATGTATAGATCTGACACAAGTCATCATTTAGGGAGACCATCATATTGTTTCATTGGTTGTTTCAAATTTACAAAGAAAGAGGTTGATTAAGAGTTGTATTACTTCGTTCTACTTTGATTAACGTCAAAAGAAGAAACCATGACTATCACGTTCAAAACAATGCGTACATCTCACACAAGTCTTCATTTAGGGAGAACTTCTTATTGTTTCATTGGTTCTCTAAATTGTCAAAGAAAGAAGTGATTAGGAGTCCTATTATTTCGTTCTAGTTTGATTATTAGAAAAAGTAGGAATCCCAATACTATCACGTTCAAAACGATGCGTACATCTCACACAAGTCTTTATTTAAAGAGACCTTCTTATGTTTTCATTGGTTCTCAAAATTCACAAAGAAAGAGGTAATTAGGAGTCCTATTACTTCGTTTTTATTTGATTAGCATCAAAAAGAGCAATCCTATGACTATCCGCGTTAAAAACGATGCGTACATCTCACCCAAGTCTAAATTTAGGGAGACCTTCTTTTTGTTTCATTGGTTCTATCAAATTGTCAAAGAAAGAGGTGATTGTGAGTCCTATTATTTCGTTGTAGTGTGATTAGCATCAAAAGGAGCAATCCTATCACTAGTGCCTTCAAAACGATCCGTACATCTTACACGAGTCTTCATTTAGAGAGACCTTCTTTCTTTTTTTTTTGCTAAAAGGGGTGACCTTCTTATTGTTTCATTAGTTTCTCTCAATTGTATAGGTGATTATGAATCCTATTACTTCGTTCTGGTTGAAATTAGCATCAAAAGGAGCAATCCCATCACTATCGCGTCCAAAACGATGCGTAGATCTCACTACAAGTCTTCATTTAGGGAGACCTTCATATTGTTGCATTGGTTATTTCAAATTTACAAAGAAAGAGGTGATTAAGAGTTGTATTACTTTCGTTCTAGTTTATTTAGCGTCAAAAGGAGAAACCCGTAACTATCGCGTTCAAAACCACGCGTACATCTCACAAAAGTTTTCATTTAGGGAGAGCTTCTTATGTTTCATTGGTTCTCTAAAATTGTCAGTGAAAGAACTGATTAGGAGTCCTATAACTTAGTTCCAGTTGATTAGCAACAAAAGGAGCAATCCCATTACTATCACGTTTAAAACGATGCGTACATCTCACACAAGTCTTCATTTACGGAGACCCTTGTATTGTTTTGTTGGTTCTCTAAAATTGTTAAAGAAAGAGGTGATTAGGAGTCCTATTATTTCGTTCTATTTTCATTAGAATCAAAAGGAGCAATCCCATGACTATCGCGTTAAAACGATGAGTATATCTCACACAAGTCTTGATTTAGAGAGACCTTCTTATTGTTTAATTGGTTCTCTCAAATTGTGAAAAGAAAAAGGTGATTATGAATCCTATGACTTCGTTCTAGTTTGATTAGCCTCAAAAGGAGCATCTTATCACTAGTGCCTTCAAAACTATTCGTACATCTCACACAAGTCTTCATTTACGGAGACCTTCTTAGTATTTCATTAGTTATCTTAAATTATCAAAATATAGGTGATTATGAGTCCTATTACTTCGTTCTAGTTGAAATTAGGATCAAAAGGAGCAATACTATCACTATCGCGTCCGAAACGATGTATAGATCTCACACAAGTCTTCATTTAGGGAGACCATCAATTGTTTCATTAGTTGTTTCAAATTTACAAAGAAAAGAGGTGATTAGAGTTGTCATTACTTCGTTCTACTTTGATTAGCGTCAAAAGAAGAAACCCATGACTATCGCGTTCAAAACCATGCGTACATCTCACACAAGTATTCATTAGGGAGAACTTCTTATTGTTTCAATGGTTCTCTAAAATTGTCAAGAAAAGAAGTGATTAGGAGTCCTATTACGTCGTTCTAGTTTGATTATTAGAAAAAGGAGCAATCCCAATACTATCACGCTCAAAACGATACGTATATCTCACACAAGTCTTTATTTAAAGAGACCTTTTTATTGTTTCATTGGTTCTCTAAAATTCCCAAAGAATGAGATAATTAGGAGTCCTATTAATTCGTTCTTATTTGATTAGCGTCAAAAGGAGCAATCCATGACTATCGCGTTAAAACGATGCGTACATCTCACACAAGTCTTGATTTAGGGAGACCTTCTTATTGTTTCCATTGGTTCTCTCAATTGTCAAAGAAAGAGGTGATTATGAGTCCTATGACTTTGTTCTATTTTGATTAGTATCAAAAGGAGCAATCCTATCACTAGTGCCTTCAAAACGATCCGTACATCTTATACAGTCTTCATTTAGGGAGTCCTTCTTATTGTTTCATTAGTTCTCTCAAATTATCAAAATATGGGTGATTATGAATCCAATTACTTCGTTCTAGTTGAAATTAGCATCAAAAGGAGCAATCCCATCACTATCGCGTCAAAAACGATGCGTAGATCTCACACAAGTCTTCATTTGAGTAGACCTTCATATTGTTTCATTGGTTATTTCAAATTTACAAAGAAAATTGTGATTAAGAGTTGTATTACTTTCGTTCTAGTTTAATTAGCGTCAAAAGGAGAAACCCGTAACTATCGCAGTCAAAACCATGTGTACATCTCACACAGTCTTCATTTAGAAAGACCTTCTTATTGTTTCATTGGTTCTCTAAAATTTCAATGAAAGAGCTGATTCGGAAGTCCTATAACTTAGTTCCAGTTTGATTAGCAACAAAAGGAGCAATCCCATACTATCTCGTTCAAAACGATGCGTACATCTCACACAAGTCTTGATTTAAAGAGACTCCCTTATTGTTTAATTGGTTCTCTAAAATTCCCAAAGAAAGTGGTAATTAGGAGTCCTATTACTTCGTTCTTAATTGATTAGCATCAAAAGGAGCAATCCCATGACTATCGCGTTAAAAATGATGCGTACATCTCACACAAGTCTTGATTTAGGGAGACCTTCTTATTGTTTCATTGGTTCTCTCAAATTGTCAAAGAAAGAGGTGATTATGAGTCCTATGACTTCGTTCTAGTTTGATTAGCATCAAAAGGAGCAATTCTATCACTAGTGCCTTCAAAACAATCTGTACATCTTACACAAGTCTTCATTTAGGGAGACCTTCTTATTGTTTCATTAGTTCTCTTTAATCGTCAAAATATAGGTGATTATGAAACCTATTACTTCGTTCTAGTTAAAACTAGCATCAAAAGGAGCAATCCCATCAGTATCGCGTCCAAAACGATGCGTTGATCTCACACAAGTCTTCATTTAGGAAGACCTTCATATTGTTTCATTGGTTATTTCAAATTTACAAAGAAAGAGGTGATTAAGAGTTGTATTACTTTCGTTCTAGTTTAATTCGCGTCAAAAGGAGAAACCCGTAACTATCGCGTTCAAAAAAATGCGTACATCTCACACAAGTCTTCATTTCGGGAGACCTTATTGTTTCATTGGTTCTCTAAAATTGTCAATGAAAGAGCTGATTAGGAGTCCTATAACTTAGTTCCAGTTTGATTAGCAACAAAAGGAGCAATCCCATTACTATCACGTTCAAAACGATGCGTACATCTCACACAATTCTTCATTTAAGGAGACGTTTTTATTGTTTTGTTGGTTCTCTAAAATTGTCAAAGAAAGTGGTGATTAGGAGTCCTATTATTTCGTTCTATTTTGATTAGAATCATAATGATCAATCCCACGACTATCGCGTTAAAAACGATGTGTATATCTCACACAATTCTTGATTTAGAGAAACCTTCTTATTGTTTCATTGGTTCTCTCAAATTGTGAAAGAAAGAGGTGATTATGAATCCTATAACTTCGTTCTAGTTTGATTAGCCTCAAAAGGAGCAATCCTATCACTAGTGCCTTCAAAACTATTCGTACATCTCACACAACTCTTCATTTACGGGACCGTCTTATTGTTTCATTAGTTATCTCAAATTGTGAAAATATAGGTGATTATGAGTCCAATTACTTTGTTCTAGTTGAAATTAGGATCAAAAGGAGCAATCCCATCACTATCGCGTCTAAAACGATGTATAGATCTGACACAAGTCATCATTTAGGGAGACCATCATATTGTTTCATTGGTTGTTTCAAATTTACAAAGAAAGAGGTGATTAAGAGTTGTATTACTTCGTTCTACTTTGATTAACGTCAAAAGAAGAAACCCATGACTATCACGTTCAAAACATGCGTACATCTCACACAAGTCTTCATTTAGGGAGAACTTCTTATTGTTTCATTGGTTCTCTAAAATTGTCAAAGAAAGAAGTGATTAGGAGTCCTATTATTTCGTTCTAGTTTGATTATTAGAAAAAGTAGGAATCCCAATACTATCACGTTCAAAACGATGCGTACATCTCACACAAGTCTTTATTTAAAGAGACCTTCTTATTGTTTCATTGGTTCTCAAAATTCACAAAGAAAGAGGTAATTAGGAGTCCTATTACTTCGTTTTTATTTGATTAGCATCAAAAGAGCAATCCTATGACTATCGCGTTAAAAACGATGCGTACATCTCACCCAAGTCTAAATTTAGGGAGACCTTCTTTTTGTTTCATTGGTTCTATCAAATTGTCAAAGAAAGAGGTGATTGTGAGTCCTATGATTTCGTTGTAGTGTGATTAGCATCAAAAGGAGCAATCCTATCACTAGTGCCTTCAAAACGATCCGTACATCTTACACGAGTCTTCATTTAGAGAGACCTTCTTTTTTTTTTTTTTGCTAAAAAGGGGGACCTTCTTATTGTTTCATTAGTTCTCTCAAATTGTATAGGTGATTATGAATCCTATTACTTCGTTCTGGTTGAAATTAGCATCAAAAGGAGCAATCCCATCACTATCGCGTCCAAAACGATGCGTAGATCTCACACAAGTCTTCATTTAGGGAGACCTTCATATTGTTGCATTGGTTATTTCAAATTTACAAAGAAAGAGGTGATTAAGAGTTGTATTACTTTCGTTCTAGTTTATTTAGCGTCAAAAGGAGAAACCCGTAACTATCGCGTTCAAAACCACGCGTACATCTCACAAAAGTTTTCATTTAGGGAGAGCTTCTTATTGTTTCATTGGTTCTCTAAAATTGTCAGTGAAAGAACTGATTAGGAGTCCTATAACTTAGTTCCAGTTTGATTAGCAACAAAAGGAGCAATCCCATTACTATCACGTTTAAAACGATGCGTACATCTCACACAAGTCTTCATTTACGGAGACCCTTGTATTGTTTTGTTGGTTCTCTAAAATTGTTAAAGAAAGAGGTGATTAGGAGTCCTATTATTTCGTTCTATTTTCATTAGAATCAAAAGGAGCAATCCCATGACTATCGCGTTAAAAACGATGAGTATATCTCACACAAGTCTTGATTTAGAGAGACCTTCTTATTGTTTAATTGGTTCTTTAAATTGTGAAAGAAAAAGGTGATTATGAATCCTATGACTTCGTTCTAGTTTGATTAGCCTCAAAAGGGGCAATCCTATCACTAGTGCCTTCAAAACTATTCGTACATCTCACACAAGTCTTCATTTACGGAGACCTTCTTAGTTTTCATTAGTTATCTTAAATTATCAAAATATAGGTGATTATGAGTCCTTACTTCGTTCTAGTTGAAATTAGGATCAAAAGGAGCAATACTATCACTATCGCGTCCGAAACGATGTATAGATCTCACACAAGTCTTCATTTAGGGAGACCATCATATTGTTTCATTAGTTGTTTCAAATTTACAAAGAAAGAGGTGATTAAGAGTTGTATTACTTCGTTCTACTTTGATTAGCGTCAAAAGAAGAACCCATGACTATCGCGTTCAAAACCATGCGTACATCACACAAGTATTCATTTAGGGAGAACTTATTTTGTTTCAATGGTTCTCTAAAAT
>JAINUT010002229.1:0-31967 GCA_020205555.1 Panax stipuleanatus
ACGGAATTACACAAATCACAACATTTAATTTCACTATTTTCAATATTTTATAAAGTTTTGAAAGAAAACAAGAATTCAACGTTACGGATTCGTTATAACACCGAATCCGTTCGTTTAACTTCCATTTTGTTCGTTTAAATGTACACAATCACATTCAAGTGTTAATTTAAGTTAAATAAACGCATAAGGTGTGTAAATTTTGTACGTAAGGGCCATATGGGCCATATGTACAATTTTTACACTCTGTAACTTTTGAAAACCCAATTATCAAAAAATTCCATGGTGTGATCACTGAAAGTTATGCATATATGGCATATAATATGTTATGGACATCAATTAATATATAATAGCCATATCATGAACAAGTCATCAATTTAGTCTTTTACAGAAAACTTCAAAGTACGTTAATGGAAGTTTTGAAAACTTAATTAAGACGTAATTACATAAAATTGATCACTGTGATTTATGTATACATGGTATAAAACATGTTATAAATACAATAACCATATAAAATCATATCATACAATTATCAAATTAGATTCACAGAGAATCAAATACGAAAATAGAACTTTTAAAACTTAGGAGAAGGAATTACCCTTGCTAGTTTGTGAAGATGATTCAAGGATGATGATATAAACTTTTCAAATTCTTCTTCCTCAATCTTTTCTCTCAAAATTCTCTCTGATATGAATATATGAATTGATATAGTATATATGTATATAAGTATAATACGTATAATATATAATGGGTGAGTGGTTGTCAGTTGGTCCCTTAGTGGGTTAACTGACCAACTCCCCTTAAGGCCTTGTTTGGCTAGCTTAAGGAATCCCTTCTCATTTATTTTAATTAATTATAATATAGTTAATTAATGTCACACCCAATTAAATCAAATAATGCTATTTAATCAATTAAATAAAATAGCATAAATCTACATTAAATCACATAGTGGACACCCCCAAATCCGGGTACTTCAATTTCCACGGGACTTGGTGTTCACTGTACAAATATCATCTATCTATCTACCCATAGTAAATGCAAACCATGAAATAAATAGAAATAATCCTCCCCTTATGGGGTTACAACATCTGAAAAGAAATACATCAATCCCAGGTCGTACTTAACCTTAAATCTCAAGTGCGGAAATATAAATAATTAAATAAGTCTTACACAACTTTAACATAAGTCTGAAACATAAACACATAAAATAAACAACAAGTCTTCATCACTTGTTGACTTTGCCCTTGCCTTTGCTAGTAGAAGGCTCGTCAGACCTTTCGTTCTTAACTGCAATGTTATTATTACGCAAGAGTGAGCACGGTTGCCCACAAGTATAATAATATGACAACAATATAATAACATGCGAGTGAATCAAAGACATCTGAATAAAGAAACTCAACTTTTGACTCAAGAATGAATAACAGGAATCAAAAGAACGTCTGAGGGTCATAAGACCTTGAACTATGTCCTAGGTTGTAAAGTTTTTATGCTTTAAACCTTTAACAGTCATAAGACTATGGACTCTACTTCTCGTACTTAGGGGGATCAGCCCTTAGTACCATACTGTGCACAATATCTCAACGCTAAAGCGTAAATAATCCCCTTTTACAGGGTTGTTCATCTCAGTTTTGACATCAGAGTCCGCACCAAAGGAAGTTTGGTTTGGATAAGCTCAATAAGTATTTTGGAATTTAGAACGTTCATCAACTATGGACTAGTCGAATCAATAAGGGTTCACTAGTCCTATAAGGTTCAACAATAACATCGATATTCAACTTGAATAATAAATCTCAAGAGTATACAATCGAATAAGTATTGTATCACTGAATCATGCTTTTAAAAGAGTTACAATATGTAATATGAATTTCGAACTTGAACAATTAAAAACACGAGCTTACTCGATATAGAAACACAAGTCTAAGGCTTAATAAATGAATAAATTAGAATTTAGGGAACTTGCTAAATCAATAAATTAGGGATAGGATACTTGCCTCTTGCACAAGCTACAATTATAATTCACGTTCTTTATTACATCCTACATATCAATACGTTCACAATACAAATTAATCAATAACTCGATATACGTATCGAATCACACACATCGGTCTTGAGCACGTTATTGGACTATACAATTAACGATTCAAGTCATGTAATTAACTTATTAATTACTCACGTAATATAAGTTATTAACCTCTTATTATATGTTTAGCATATCTTTATGTTCATTACATTAGGTTTTAAACCACCTCTTAGAACACACGAACACTTAGCAAAAAAAATTTCAAATTTCTGCAAGGGGCGCGGCCGCGCGCCAGTTACCCTTGGGACCAGCGCGGCCGCGCGGCAACGCAGACCCAGATTTCCAGTTCGCGAATGACACACAGAGCAACCCAAATAAATCCAAATTAAACTAACGAAATGAATTTAAGGCTACCCATGAGATATAGAATTTACAGAAACATCATACCATGTTCTAAGCATGCTTTTAACACTTTAAATCACGGAATTACACAAATCACAACATTTAATTTCACTATTTTCAATATTTTATAAAGTTTTGAAAGAAAACAAGAATTCAACGTTACGGATTCGTTATAACACCGAATCCGTTCGTTTAACTTCCATTTTGTTCGTTTAAATGTACACAATCACATTCAAGTGTTAATTTAAGTTAAATAAACGCATAAGGTGTGTAAATTTTGTACGTAAGGGCCATATGGGCCATATGTACAATTTTTACACTCTGTAACTTTTGAAAACCCAATTATCAACAAAATTCCATGGTGTGATCACTGAAAGTTATGCATATATGGCATATAATATGTTATGGACATCAATTAATATATATAGCCATATCATGAACAAGTCATCAATTTAGTCTTTTACAGAAAACTTCAAAGTACGTTAATGGAAGTTTTGAAAACTTAATTAAGACGTAATTACATAAAATTGATCACTGTGATTTATGTATACATGGTATAAAACATGTTATAATCATACAATAACACATATAAAATCATATCATACATTAATTATCAAATTAGTTATTCACAGAGAATCTAACATACGTTAATGGAAAACTTTAAGAACTTGAATTTAAAAACTTAGGAGAAGGAATTACCCTTGCTAGTTTGTGAAGATGATTCAAGGATGATGATATAAACTTTTCAAATTCTTCTTCCTCAATCTTTTCTCTCAAAATTCTCTCTGATATGAATATATGAATTGATATAGTATATATGTATATAAGTATAATACGTATAATATATAATGGGTGAGTGGTTGTCAGTTGGTCCCTTAGTGGGTTAACTGACCAACTCCCCTTAAGGCCTTGTTTGGCTAGCTTAAGGAATCCCTTCTCATTTATTTTAATTAATTTATTATAATATAGTTAATTAATGTCACACCCAATTAAATCAAATAATGCTATTTAAATCAATTAAATAAAATAGCATAAATCTACATTAAATCACATAGTCACATAATTAAAATTCTTATTTATTAATTATGTCTAATCATAAATCTCTAATTAATTAATAAATTAATTAGAATAACATTATGCTTATTAATTAATATATTAATCAAATAAGCTCAATTAAATACATACTTTGAATATAAAAATTCACCACATTAATTTAACTAATGTGACACATATAATTAAATTAATCTACCACAAATTCATCAATTAATTATTTAACTCAATAATTAAATCATCAAAAAATATTTATTTAATTCAATAAATATTCAAAATAAATTACAAAAATCTTGTTTGTCACATCTTTCCCCCCTTAAAAGGATTCTGTCCCCAGAATCACGGTTCAATTAAATTTCGTCCCGTTACATTCTCCCCCCCTTACAAAGATTCTGTCCCCAGAATCGCATAAACAAAAAAATTAAGTAAATAAATCTGGGTAATTCTTCATCATATGCTCTTCGAGTTCCCACGTAGCTTCTTCAGCATTGTGGTTCCTCCAAATTACCTTAACAGAAGGTATAATTTTATTTCTGAGGACTTGCTCTTTCCTGTCAACAATCTGAACAGGAATTTCTTCATAGGATAAGTCTTTCTCAAAATGTAGGGGTTCATATTCAATCACATGTTTGTAATCGGGTTTGTAGGGGCGTAAAACTGACACATGAAAGACGTTGTGGACATTCTCAAGCGCCGGAGGTAAGGCTACCTCATACGCAACTTCTCCAATCCTTCGCAGTACTTCAAAGGGTCCAATGAACCTTGGGCTCAATTTTCCCTTCTTACCGAATCTGATCTTCCCCTTCCAGGGAGAGACTTTCAAGAACACATAGCTACCCGATTCAAACTCAACGTTCTTACGGTGTGGATCGGCGTATTTCTTCTGCCTATCCTGAGCTGCTACCAGTCTTGTTCTGATCACTTTGACTATCTCTGCTGTCTGCTGTACCAGTTCTGGACCTAATAGTTGTCTCTCGCCAACTTCATCCCAGTATAGCGGGGTTCTGCATTTTCTTCCGTACAACGCTTCGTAAGGCGGCATGCCAATACTAGCGTGGTAACTGTTGTTGTAACCGAATTCCACAAGCGGTAGGTGATCATCCCAATTTCCTTTAAAATCCATGATGCATGCTCTCAACATATCTTCCAATGTCTGGATCGTTCTTTCACTCTGCCCATCTGTCTGAGGGTGATAAGCCGTACTCATTCTCAACTGTGTCCCCATGCATTCTTGTAGTCGCTTCCAGAAGTTCGATGTGAAACGCGGATCTCTGTCGGAAACAATTGACACCGGAACTCCGTGCCTCGAAACAATCTCTTTCACATATAGCCTTGCCAACTGGTCTAAGTTGAATCTGATTTTAATCGGAAGGAAGTGTGCGGATTTCGTCAGTCGGTCAACGATAACCCATACTGCGTCGTAGCCTTTCTGAGTCGTCGGAAGGCCAACCACGAAATCCATCGTAATGTGTTCCCATTTCCATTCTGGGATTTCCAGGGGTTGTAGCAAACCACTTGGTCTCTGATGTTCTGCTTTCACTTTCTGACAGGTTAGACACTTTGCAACACACTCAGCAACATCTCGTTTCAAATTCGGCCACCAGAAGTGCTGTCGAAGATCCTGGTACATCTTGGTACTACCGGGGTGAATTGAATACCGTGAGCTATGAGCCTCTCTCAAAATGTCATCCTTAATTTCTGGCACTGACGGTACCCGAACTCTATTCTCAAATCTCAGTAGTCCCTCACTGTCTATCTTGAATCTCGGTTCGGTTCCTTCAGATATCTTTTTCTTAACCTTCTCACATTCTTCGTCCTGAAGTTGAGCTTCCTTAACTTTATCCAATAGGGTTGTACCAGCTTGAATCTGAAACAACTTCTCGTCAATCTCCATCGAATACTTCACTTCCAATTTCAGCTTTTCCATTGCTGAAATTAGTTCCTCCTGAGTAGTCAACATCATCAATTTCTCCCGACCCTTTCTGCTTAAGGCGTCGGCAACCACATTAGCCTTACCCGGATGGTATAAGATTTCACAGTCATAATCCTTAATTAACTCCAGCCACCTTCTCTGGCGCATATTCAAGTCCTTCTGTGTAAAGATATATTTCAGACTCTTGTGGTCTGTATATATTTCACACTTCTCCCCATAGAGATAGTGTCTCCAAATTTTTAAAGCAAATACCACGGCAGCTAACTCCAAGTCATGGGTCGGATACCCCTTCTCATAGTCTTTCAATTGTCGTGACGCATACGCAATGACCCTGCCGTTTTGCATAAGCACACAGCCAAGTCCTTTATGCGACGCATCACTATAAACCACAAAATTGCCTGTGTCGTCCGGAAGGGATAACACAGGTGCTGAACTCAACCTCCTCTTGAGCTCTTGGAAACTTTCCTCACACTTCTCTGTCCAAACGAATTTCACCGATTTTCTAGTCAAATTTGTCAGCGGAGTTGCGATCTTGGAAAAGTCCTGAATAAATCTTCTATAATAACCCGCCAATCCAAGAAAACTCCTCACTTCCGACGGTGTTTTCGGCAGATCCCAGTTCATCACAGCTTCGACTTTAGAGGGATCTACCGAAATTCCGTCCTTGTCGATCACATGTCCAAGAAATTGCACTCTTTCAATCCAGAATTCACATTTAGAAAATTTGGCGTACAACTTCTCTCTTCTCAACGCCTCTAATGTTAACTTCAGATGTTCTACATGTTCTTCCTTGGTCTTCGAGTATACCAAAATATCGTCGATAAAGACCACCACGAATTTGTCCAAAAACGGCTTGAACACTCCATTCATTAAGCCCATGAATGCTGCAGGAGCATTCGTTAGACCAAATGACATTACCAAAAATTCGTAGTGACCATATCGAGTCCTAAATGCTGTCTTTGGAACATCCTCTGGCCTCACCTTCAGCTGATGATAGCCACTCCTCAAGTCTATCTTTGAAAAGTACCTTGCACCCTTCAATTGGTCGAACAGATCGTCGATCCTCGGTAATGGATATCTATTCTTAATTGTGACCTTATTCAGTTCTCTGTAGTCGATGCAAAGCCGCATCGTCCCGTCCTTCTTCTTCACAAATAACACCGGCGCTCCCCACGGCGATACGCTCGGTTGGATGTACTTCTTGTCCAGTAACTCTTGTAGTTGTACCATTAACTCTTTCATCTCTACCGGAGCCATCCGGTATGGTGCCTTCGATATTGGGGCCGTCCCTGGCGCCAAATCGATCACAAACTCAACCTCTCTGTCTGGCGGAAGTCCTGGCAGATCATCCGGAAATACGTCTAAGAAGTCCCTCACGACTGGTATATCTTCTAATTTCGAATTTTCTTTACGACTATCGACTATGTAGGCTAAATATCCTACACAGCCTTGTCTTAACAACTTCCTGGCCTGCATCATCGTCAGACAACTCGCTTGTCTAGGCGATTTACTGCCATAAAACACAACCTTTGACGGGGTCATAAGGTTGATACACTTCCTCTGGCAATCAATTACAGCCCCATAATTGACTAGCCAATCCATTCCCAGAATAACATCGAATTCCCCAAGTCTAATCGGGATAAGATTTACGTTCATAATGTTACCCTTAATATCTACTCTACAGTTCTTGTGTACATACTTAACAGGGATTACTTCTTTATTCGCAATCTCTATATTCATGGGGTATTCTAACTCGTCCATAGGAAGTTCTAAGTTCTTAGCAAAGTCATCGGATATAAATGAACAAGTAGCACCCGAATCAAATAGTACATAAGCATTAACTTTATTGATCGGAATGATACCTGACACCACATCGCGAGACTGCACAGCATCCTGCACGGTCATGTTGAAGGTCCTGGCGGTTGGTCGGTTGGTTGCGGTTGGTCCCGTGATAGTTAAAGCACTTCCACCGCTGTTTCCCCTGTTTCCACCTGATCCTTCCCTTCCAGATCCCTTCTTGGGACAGTCCCTTGCCAGATGGTCCTTTGAGCCGCAAGTGAAGCAAGCGCCCTTCTTTGGGTTCGGACAGTTAGGTGCTATGTGGCCTTCCTGACCACAATTATAACATACTCGTTTTCCCTTCATACAGACCCCCAGGTGAGCTTTCCCGCAGGTCGAACAAGCTTCGATCCTCTTTTTCTGACCACCTTGCTGATTCCCAGTCGATGAGTTATCATTCCACCTCCTCTTCTGATTATTACTCCCTCCCGTGTTGCTACCACTAGCCTTGTTAATTCCTTCACCTTCACTCTTCTTCTTTTTCTGATCTTGGTTATACTTTGTAACTGCATCACTCCCGCCTTCAGCGAGAATGGCCTTCTCCAACACCCCAGCAAAAGTGTTCAATTGGAACATTGACACTTTGCTATACAACCAGGGCTTCAGGCCCTGTTCAAACCTCCTTGCCTTCCTCTGATCGGTGTGCACTTGATACGTGGCAAACCTAGCCAACTCATTGAATTTCGCCGCATATTCTGGTACGGACATATTTCCCTGTTTCAGTTCCAAGAACTGGACCTCCATTTGATTCTGCGAGCTGGTCGGAAAGTACATCTCGAAGAACATCTCCTTGAACCTCTCCCAGGTAATCACACCTTCACCTCCCCGGACCTTATTCGCTTGCCACCAATAGCTGGCCTCAGATTTCAGCATGAACGTTGCATAGGCGGTTTTCTGGTCCTCTCTGACTCTGGCGACGTCAAAAACTTTTTCCATCTCCATGACCCAGGTTTGAGCTTCTATCGGGTTCATGGTGCCTTTAAACTCTGGCGGTCCCACCGCCTTGAAGTCCTTGAACGTTGTGGTCGGTGGAGCTTGAGGTTGGTTGTTAAGCGCTCCAGCAAGTAAGTTCGCCAACTGCTGAACGGGGTTAGCATTGGCGTCGTTGTTGTTGTTAGTTGACCCTTCTTGGGCCTGTTGACGGTTAGATCGTCTCCTTGGCGGCATTTTACTCTTAAGAAATACGCGTATTAGAACTTTATTCAATCTTTTAAATATCTAAGGCTTAACTTAAACATTTAGACACAATCAGTCAACACATTATCTCAAATAAACTCTGATATATTACTAAATCAAAAGTTTTAACATAATACGATAGCATCACTGCTATTTACATCAACTATCCTGAGATAAAGAATCTACAGGATTTAAAACATAAAATATTCCTCTGTTTATAAACACATTGGAATTTACATTATTAACTACCAGATAGGTTTCACAAAATCAAATGTTCCTATCACTGCCCATTAAGGCGACGAACAGCTTTGCCACGCTCTTCTTCCATAATCCGAGACATCGTCCTGCGATCTAGCATGTACGACGGTAGTCCTTCAAACTGAATTGGGTACCTCATAACCCGATCCTGGGCCTCGTCAATTGCATACTGAAGTATAGAGTACGTCTCTTCAAGCTTGGCCTTCTTCGCCCGACAATTATCTTCTGCGAGATCTGCTCGTCGTGATTCCCTTACCCAAGCCTCCTCTGCTATGGCCAGCCTTGCTGATTTCTCTTTTAGTTCATTCTTCAATTCCTCAATTTCCTCTGACTTCTGCTCGGTTTGGCCCTTCTCGTGAGCCAAATTCCACTCTACATTTCCCAAACGTGTGTGAAGAGCCTCAACCTCTCCATCCCTCAGCTCGATGGTAGACTGTTGAGTAACCGACCGCTCCCTCAGCTCCTGAACAGTCTCCCTCAGCTCCTGAACAGTATCACGTAACTCTATGTTACGGTCATACAGCTCGTCATACATCTCAGCACTGATAGAGCTCGGCGGGAACTCTTCAGGGTCTTCCTCCTCCTCTTCAGCTGCCTCAGCCTGAACTTCAATCTCCTCAGGGTCTTCCTCAGAGTCCTCCTCTGAATTAGACACCGGCACAATTTCCTGACCAATGACTGTGATCAAGGGTGATGGCTCTCGTCGGACTAACTGCTCCCAAACTACGTGGATATCTCGGGGCTCCTCCTCTCTAGCCTCTAGGGGTACAAGGTCCCTGGACTGACTAGGTTCTCCAGCATTCGTCATCCTGACAAATAAAATTTTAAGTTTTAGTAATTACGTGATGCTAATCGAGACTCGAATATATAAGTATAAGCACGTAGCACATAAGGTAAGTTATTATCTTTCTTAGAACTCGATAAGAGTTATCATTACTATGTTCTCGATCTCTAAAAAGGCTACTATCCTAAGGTTTTTCCCCACCTAAGGTTCATAACCTACAGCTTTGATACCAACCTGTGACACCCCCAAATCCGGGTACTTCAATTTCCACGGGACTTGGTGTTCACTGTACAAATATCATCTATCTATCTACCCATAGTAAATGCAAACCATGAAATAAATAGAAATAATCCTCCCCTTATGGGGTTACAACATCTGAAAAGAAATACATCAATCCCAGGTCGTACTTAACCTTAAATCTCAAGTGCGGAAATATAAATAATTAAATAAGTCTTACACAACTTTAACATAAGTCTGAAACATAAACACATAAAATAAACAACAAGTCTTCATCACTTGTTGACTTTGCCCTTGCCTTTGCTAGTAGAAGGCTCGTCAGACCTTTCGTTCTTAACTGCAATGTTATTATTACGCAAGAGTGAGCACGGTTGCCCACAAGTATAATAATATGACAACAATATAATAACATGCGAGTGAATCAAAGACATCTGAATAAAGAAACTCAACTTTTGACTCAAGAATGAATAACAGGAATCAAAAGAACGTCTGAGGGTCATAAGACCTTGAACTATGTCCTAGGTTGTAAAGTTTTTATGCTTTAAACCTTTAACAGTCATAAGACTATGGACTCTACTTCTCGTACTTAGGGGGATCAGCCCTTAGTACCATACTGTGCACAATATCTCAACGCTAAAGCGTAAATAATCCCCTTTTACAGGGTTGTTCATCTCAGTTTTGACATCAGAGTCCGCACCAAAGGAAGTTTGGTTTGGATAAGCTCAATAAGTATTTTGGAATTTAGAACGTTCATCAACTATGGACTAGTCGAATCAATAAGGGTTCACTAGTCCTATAAGGTTCAACAATAACATCGATATTCAACTTGAATAATAAATCTCAAGAGTATACAATCGAATAAGTATTGTATCACTGAATCATGCTTTTAAAAGAGTTACAATATGTAATATGAATTTCGAACTTGAACAATTAAAAACACGAGCTTACTCGATATAGAAACACAAGTCTAAGGCTTAATAAATGAATAAATTAGAATTTAGGGAACTTGCTAAATCAATAAATTAGGGATAGGATACTTGCCTCTTGCACAAGCTACAATTATAATTCACGTTCTTTATTACATCCTACATATCAATACGTTCACAATACAAATTAATCAATAACTCGATATACGTATCGAATCACACACATCGGTCTTGAGCACGTTATTGGACTATACAATTAACGATTCAAGTCATGTAATTAACTTATTAATTACTCACGTAATATAAGTTATTAACCTCTTATTATATGTTTAGCATATCTTTATGTTCATTACATTAGGTTTTAAACCACCTCTTAGAACACACGAACACTTAGCAAAAAAATTTCAAATTTCTGCAAGGGGCGCGGCCGCGCGCCAGTTACCCTTGGGACCAGCGCGGCCGCGCGGCAACGCAGACCCAGATTTCCAGTTCGCGAATGACACACAGAGCAACCCAAATAAATCCAAATTAAACTAACGAAATGAATTTAAGGCTACCCATGAGATATAGAATTTACAGAAACATCATACCATGTTCTAAGCATGCTTTTAACACTTTAAATCACGGAATTACACAAATCACAACATTTAATTTCACTATTTTCAATATTTTATAAAGTTTTGAAAGAAAACAAGAATTCAACGTTACGGATTCGTTATAACACCGAATCCGTTCGTTTAACTTCCATTTTGTTCGTTTAAATGTACACAATCACATTCAAGTGTTAATTTAAGTTAAATAAACGCATAAGGTGTGTAAATTTTGTACGTAAGGGCCATATGGGCCATATGTACAATTTTTACACTCTGTAACTTTTGAAAACCCAATTATCAACAAAATTCCATGGTGTGATCACTGAAAGTTATGCATATATGGCATATAATATGTTATGGACATCAATTAATATATATATAGCCATATCATGAACAAGTCATCAATTTAGTCTTTTACAGAAAACTTCAAAGTACGTTAATGGAAGTTTTGAAAACTTAATTAAGACGTAATTACATAAAATTGATCACTGTGATTTATGTATACATGGTATAAAACATGTTATAATCATACAATAACACATATAAAATCATATCATACATTAATTATCAAATTAGTTATTCACAGAGAATCTAACATACGTTAATGGAAAACTTTAAGAACTTGAATTTAAAAACTTAGGAGAAGGAATTACCCTTGCTAGTTTGTGAAGATGATTCAAGGATGATGATATAAACTTTTCAAATTCTTCTTCCTCAATCTTTTCTCTCAAAATTCTCTCTGATATGAATATATGAATTGATATAGTATATATGTATATAAGTATAATACGTATAATATATAATGGGTGAGTGGTTGTCAGTTGGTCCCTTAGTGGGTTAACTGACCAACTCCCCTTAAGGCCTTGTTTGGCTAGCTTAAGGAATCCCTTCTCATTTATTTTAATTAATTTATTATAATATAGTTAATTAATGTCACACCCAATTAAATCAAATAATGCTATTTAAATCAATTAAATAAAATAGCATAAATCTACATTAAATCACATAGTCACATAATTAAAATTCTTATTTATTAATTATGTCTAATCATAAATCTCTAATTAATTATTAAATTAATTAGAATAACATTATGCTTATTAATTAATATATTAATCAAATAAGCTCAATTAAATACATACTTTGAATATAAAAATTCACCACATTAATTTAACTAATGTGACACATATAATTAAATTAATCTACCACAAATTCATCAATTAATTATTTAACTCAATAATTAAATCATCAAAAAATATTTATTTAATTCAATAAATATTCAAAATAAATTACAAAAATCTTGTTTGTCACAAATCATATCACTATCGCGTTCAAAACGATGCGTACATCTCACACAAGTCTTCATTTAGGGAGACCTTCTAATTGTTTCATAGGTTCTCTCAAATTATCTAAGAAAGAGGTGGTTACGAGTCCTATTTTTTCGTTCTAGTTTGATTGGTATTAAAAGGAGCAATCCCATTACTACAAAATGATATGCACATCTCACACAAGTCTTCATTTAGGGAGATATTTTTATTGTTTCATTGGTTCTCTCAATTTGTCAAAGAAAGAGGTGATTATGAGTCCTATTAGTTCGTTCTAGTTTGATTAGCATCAAAAGGAGCAATCCCATGACTATCGCGTTCAAAACGATGCATAAATCTCACACAAATTTTCTTTTATGAAGACCTTTTAATTGTTTCATTGGTTCTCTAAAATTGTAAAAAAAAGAGGTGATTAGGAGTCATATTACTTCGTTCTAGTTTAATTAGCATCAAATGGAGCAATCCCATGGCTATCACGTTCAAAACGATGCGTACATCTCTCACAAATCTTCATGTTGGAAGATCTTCTTATTTTTTTTCATTTGTTGTCTCAAATTGTCAAAGAACTAGGAGATTAGGAGTCCTATTTATTCGTTTAGTTTTATTGGCATCAAAACGAGCAATCTCATGACTATCACGTTCAAAACGATGCGTACATTTTACTCAAGTCTCATTTAAGGAGACCTTCTAATTGTTTCATAGGTTCTCTCAAATTGTCTAAGAATGAGGTGGTTACGAGTCCTATTTTTTCATTCTAGTTTGATTGGTATTAAAAGGAGCAATCCCACTACTATCGCGTTTAAAATGATGCGCACATCTCACACAAGTCTTCATTTAGGAAGATATTTTTATTGTTTCATTGGTTTCTCTCAATTTGTCAAGAAAGAGGTGATTATGAGTCCTATTAGTTCGTTCTAGTTTGATTAGCATCAAAAGGAGCAATCCCATGACTATCGCGTTCAAAACGATGCGTAAATCTCACACAAGTTTTCTTTTATGAAGACCTTTTAATTGTTTCATTGGTTCTCTAAAATTGTCAAAGAAAGATGTGATTAGGAGTCATATTACTTCGTTCTAGTTTAATTAGCATCAAAAGGAGCAATCCCATGGCTATCACGTTCAAAACGATGCGTACATCTCTCACAAGTCTTCATGTTGGAAGATCTTCTTATTTGTTCATTGGTTGTCTCAAATTGTCAAAGAAATAGGAGATTAGGAGTCCTATTTATTCGTTTTTAGTTTTATTGGCATCAAAACGAGCAATCTCATGACTATCATGTTCAAAACGATGCGCAAATCTCAAACAAGTCTTCATTTAGGGAGACATTTTTTTATTTTTTTATTAGTTCTGTCAAATTGTCAAAGAAAGGGGTGATTAGTAGTTCTATAACTTCGTTCTAGTTTGATTAGCGTCAAAAAGAGCAATCCTATGATTATCACGTTCAAAACGATGCGTACATCCTTGCATAAGTCTTCTTTTAGGGAGACCTTCTAATTGTTTCATAGGTTCTCTTAAATTGTCAAAGAATGAGGTGATTACGAGTTCTATTACTTCGTTCAAGTTAGATTGGCATCAAAAGGGGCAATCCGATGACTATCACATTCGAAACGATACGTACATCTCACACAAGACTTCATATAGGGAGACCTTCTTATTGTTTCATTGGTTCTCTAAAATTGTCAAAGAAATAGGTGATTAAGAATTCTATTAGTTCGTTCTAGTTTGATTAGCATCAAAAGGAGTAATTAATGCCTATCGCTTTCGAAACGATGCGTACATCTCACACAAGTCTTCATGTAGCTAACCTTCTTATTGTTTCATTGGTTGCCATCAAATTGTCAAATAAAATTAAGTGTCCTTTTTCTACGTTCTAGATTTATTTGCATTAAAAGGAGCAATACCATATAACTATCCCGTTTAACATGATGCGTACATCTCACCCAAGTCCTTCATATATGGAGACATTTTTATTGTTTCATTGGATCTACTAAATTGTTAAAGAAAAAGGTGATTAAGAGTCCTATTACTTCGTTCTAGTTTGATTAGCATCAAAAGGAGCAATCATATGACTATCACGTTCAAAACGATGCGTACATCTCACACAAGTCTTCATTTAAGGAGACCTTCTAATTGTTTCATAGGTTCTCTCAAATTATCTAAGAATGAGGTGGTTACGAGTCCTATTTTTTCGTTCTAGTTTAATTGGTATTAAAAGGAGCAATCCCATTACTATCGCGTTCAAAATGATACGCACATCTCACACACGTCTTCATTTAGGGAGATATTTTTATTGTTTCATTGGTTCTCTCAATTTGTCAAAGAAAGAGGTGATCATGAGTCATATTAGTTCGTTCTAGTTTGATAAGCATCAAAAGGAGCAATCCCATGACTATCGCGTTTAAAACGATGCGTAAATCCCATACAAATTTTCTTTTATGAAGACCTTTTAATTGGTTCATTGGTTCTCTAAAATTGTCAAAAAAAGATGTGATTAGGAGTCATATTACTTCGTTCTAGTTTAATTAGCATCAAAAGGAGCAATCCCATGGCTATCACGTTCAAAACGATGCGTACATCTCTCACAAATCTTCATGTTGGAAGATCTTCTTATTTTTTTTCATTGGTTGTCTCAAATTGTCAAAGAACTAGGAGATTAGGAGTCTTATTTATTCGTTTTAGTTTTATTGGCATCAAAACGAGCAATCTCATGACTATCACGTTCAAAACGATGCGTACATTTTACTCAAGTCTTCATTTAAGGAGACCTTCTAATTGTTTCATAGGTTCTCTCAAATTGTCTAAGAATGAGGTGGTTACGAGTCCTATTTTTTCGTTCTAGTTTGATTGGTATTAAAAGGAGCAATCCCATTACTATCGCGTTCAAAATGATGCGCACATCTCACACAAGTCTTCATTTAGGGGGATATTTTATTGTTTCATTGGTTCTCTCAACTTGTCAAAGAAAGAGGTGATTATGAGTCCTATAAGTTCGTTCTAGTTTGATTAGCATCAAAAGGAGCAATCCCATGACTATCGCGTTCAAAACGATGCGTAAATCTCACACAAGTTTTCTTTTATGAAGACCTTTTAATTGTTTCATTGGTTCTCTAAAATTGTCAAAGAAAGAGGTGATTAGGAGTCATATTACTTCGTTCTAGTTTAATTAGCATCGAAAGGAGTAATCCCATGGCTATCACATTCAAAACGATGCGTACATCTCTCACAAGTCTTCATGTTGGAAGATCTTCTTATTTTTTCATTGGTTGTCTCAAATTGTCAAAGAAATAGGAGATTAGGAGTCCTATTTATTCGTTTTAGTTTTATTAGCATCAAAACGAGCAATCTCATGACTATCACGTTCAAAACGATGCGCAAATCTCAAACAAGTCTTCATTTAGGGAGATATTTTTTTATTGTTTTATTGGTTCTATCAAATTGTCAAAGAACGGGGTGATTAGTAGTTCTATAACTTCGTTTTAGTTTGATTAGCATCAAAAGGAGCAATCCTATGATTATCACGTTCAAAACGATGCGTACATCCTTACACAAGTCATCATTTAGGGAGACTTTCTAATTGTTTCATAGGTTCTCTCAAATTGTCAAAGAATGAGGTGATTACGAGTTCTATTACTTCGTTCAAGTTAGATTGGCATCAAAAGGGGCAATCTGATGACTATCACATTCGAAACGATACGTACATCTCACACAAGACTTCATTTAGGGAGACTTTCTTATTGTTTCATTGGTTCTCTAAAATTGTCAAAGAAATAGGTGATTAGGATTCTATTAGTTCGTTCTAGTTTGATTAGCATCAAAAGGAGTAATTGAATGGCTGTCGCTTTCGAAACGATTCGTACATCTCACACAAGTCTTCATGTAGCTAACCTTCTTATTATTTCATTGGTTGTCTCAAATTGTCAAATAAAGTTAAGAGTCCTTTTTCTACGTTCTAGATTTATTTGCATTAAAAGGAGCAATGCCATATAACTATCCCGTTTAATATGATGCGTACATCTCACCCAAGTCCTTCATATATGGAGACATTTTTATTGTTTCATTGGATCTACTAAATTGTTAAAGAAAAAGGTGATTAAGAGTCTTATTACTTCGTTCTAATTTAAATAGCATCAAAAAGAGCAATCACATGACTATCACGTTCAAAACGATGCGTACATCTCACTCATGTCTTCATTTAAGGAGTCCTTCTAATTGTTTCAAAGGTTATCTCAAATTGTCTAAGAATGAAGTGGTTACGAGTCCTATTTTTTTGTTCTAGTTTGATTGGTATTAAAAGGAGCAATCCCATAACTATTACGTTCAAAATGATGCGCACATCTCACACAAGTCTTCAATTAGGGAGATATTTTTATTGTTTCATTGGTTCTCTCAATTTGTCAAAGAAAGCGGTGATGATGAGTCCTATTAGTTCGTTCTAGTTTGATTAGCATCAAAAGGAGCAATCCCATGACTATCGCGTTCAAAACGATGCGTAAATCTCACACAAGTTTTCTTTTATGAAGACCTTTTAATTGTTTCATTGGTTCTCTAAAATTGTCAAATAAAGAGGTGATTAGGAGTCATATTACTTCGTTCTAGTTTAATTAGCATCAAATGGAGCAATCCCATGGCTATCACGTTCAAAACGATGCGTACATCTCTCACAAATCTTCATGTTGGAAGATCTTCTTATTTTTTTTCATTGGTTGTCTCAAATTGTCAAAGAACTAGGAGATTAGGAGTCCTATTTATTCGTTTTAGTTTTATTGGCATCAAAACGAGCAATCTCATGACTATCACGTTCAAAACGATGCGTACATTTTACTCAAGTCTTCATTTAAGGAGACCTTCTAATTGTTTCATAGGTTCTCTCAAATTGTCTAAGAATGAGGTGGTTACGAGTCCTATTTTTTCGTTCTAGTTTGATTGGTATTAAAAGGAGCAATCCCACTACTATCGCGTTTAAAATGATGCGCACATCTCACACAAGTCTTCATTTAGGAAGATATTTTTATTGTTTCATTGGTTCTCTCAATTTGTCAAAGAAAGAGGTGATTATGAGTCCTATTAGTTCGTTCTAGTTTGATTAGCATCAAAAGGAGCAATCCCATGACTATCGCGTTCAAAACGATGCGTAAATCTCACACAAGTTTTCTTTTATGAAGACCTTTTAATTGTTCCATTGGTTCTCTAAAATTGTCAAAGAAAGATGTGATTAGGAGTCATATTACTTCGTTCTAGTTTAATTAGCATCAAAAGGAGCAATCCCATGGCTATCACGTTCAAACGATGCGTACATCTCTCACAAGTCTTCATGTTGGAAGATCTTCTTATTTGTTTCATTGGTTGTCTCAAATTGTCAAAGAAATAGGAGATTAGGAGTCCTATTTATTCGTTTTAGTTTTATTGTCATCAAAACGAGCAATCTCATGACTATCATGTTCAAAACGATGCGCAAATCTCAAACAAGTCTTCATTTAGGGAGACATTTTTTTATTTTTTTATTAGTTCTGTCAAATTGTCAAAGAAAGGGGTGATTAGTAGTTCTATAACTTCGTTCTAGTTTGATTAGCGTCAAAAAGAGCAATCCTATGATTATCACGTTCAAAACGATGCGTACATCCTTGCATAAGTCTTCTTTTAGGGAGACCTTCTAATTGTTTCATAGGTTCTCTTAAATTGTCAAAGAATGAGGTGATTACGAGTTCTATTACTTCGTTCAAGTTAGATTGGCATCAAAAGGGGCAATCTGATGACTATCACATTCGAAACGATACGTACATCTCACACAAGACTTCATTTAGGGAGACTTTCTTATTGTTTCATTGGTTCTCTAAAATTGTCAAAGAAATAGGTGATTAGAATTCTATTAGTTCGTTCTAGTTTGATTAGCATCAAAAGGAGTAATTGAATGGCTATCGCTTTCGAAACGATTCGTACATCTCACACAAGTCTTCATGTTGCTAACCTTCTTATTATTTCATTGGTTGTCTCAAATTGTCAAATAAAGTTAAGAGTCCTTTTTCTACGTTCTAGATTTATTTGCATTAAAAGGAGTAATGCCATATAACTATCCCGTTTAAAATGATGCGTACATCTCACCCAAGTCCTTCATATATGGAGACATTTTTATTGTTTCATTGGATCTACTAAATTGTTAAAGAAAAAGGTGATTAAGAGTCCTATTACTTCGTTCTAGTTTGATTAGCATCAAAAGGAGCAATCACATTACTATCACGTTCAAAACGATGCGTACATCTCACACAAGTCTTCATTTAAGGAGACCTTCTAATTGTTTCATAGGTTCTCTCAAATTATCTAAGAAAGAGGTGGTTACGAGTCCTATTTTTTCGTTCTAGTTTGATTGGTATTAAAAGGAGCAATCCCATTACTACAAAATGATATGCACATCTCACACAAGTCTTCATTTAGGGAGATATTTTTATTGTTTCATTGGTTCTCTCAATTTGTCAAAGAAAGAGGTGATTATGAGTCCTATTAGTTCGTTCTAGTTTGATTAGCATCAAAAGGAGCAATCCCATGACTATCGCGTTCAAAACGATGCATAAATCTCACACAAATTTTCTTTTATGAAGACCTTTTAATTGTTTCATTGGTTCTCTAAAATTGTAAAAAAAAGAGGTGATTAGGAGTCATATTACTTCGTTCTAGTTTAATTAGCATCAAATGGAGCAATCCCATGGCTATCACGTTCAAAACGATGCGTACATCTCTCACAAATCTTCATGTTGGAAGATCTTCTTATTTTTTTTCATTTGTTGTCTCAAATTGTCAAAGAACTAGGAGATTAGGAGTCCTATTTATTCGTTTTAGTTTTATTGGCATCAAAACGAGCAATCTCATGACTATCACGTTCAAAACGATGCGTACATTTTACTCAAGTCTTCATTTAAGGGGACCTTCTAATTGTTTCATAGGTTCTCTCAAATTGTCTAAGAATGAGGTGGTTACGAGTCCTATTTTTTCATTCTAGTTTGATTGGTATTAAAAGGAGCAATCCCACTACTATCGCGTTTAAAATGATGCGCACATCTCACACAAGTCTTCATTTAGGAAGATATTTTTATTGTTTCATTGGTTCTCTCAATTTGTCAAAGAAAGAGGTGATTATGAGTCCTATTAGTTCGTTCTAGTTTGATTAGCATCAAAAGGAGCAATCCCATGACTATCGCGTTCAAAACGATGCGTAAATCTCACACAAGTTTTCTTTTATGAAGACCTTTTAATTGTTTCATTGGTTCTCTAAAATTGTCAAAGAAAGATGTGATTAGGAGTCATATTACTTCGTTCTAGTTTAATTAGCATCAAAAGGAGCAATCCCATGGCTATCACGTTCAAAACGATGCGTACATCTCTCACAAGTCTTCATGTTGGAAGATCTTCTTATTTGTTTCATTGGTTGTCTCAAATTGTCAGAGAAATAGGAGATTAGGAGTCCTATTTATTCGTTTTAGTTTTATTGGCATCAAAACGAGCAATCTCATGACTATCATGTTCAAAACGATGCGCAAATCTCAAACAAGTCTTCATTTAGGGAGACATTTTTTTATTTTTTTATTAGTTCTGTCAAATTGTCAAAGAAAGGGGTGATTAGTAGTTCTATAACTTCGTTCTAGTTTGATTAGCGTCAAAAAGAGCAATCCTATGATTATCACGTTCAAAACGATGCGTACATCCTTACATAAGTCATCATTTAGGGAGACCATCTAATTGTTTCATAGGTTCTCTCAAATTGTCAAAGAATGAGGTGATTACGAGTTCTATTACTTCGTTCAAGTTAGATTGGCATCAAAAGGGGCAATCCGATGACTATCACATTCGAAACGATACGTACATCTCACACAAGACTTCATATAGGGAGACCTTCTTATTGTTTCATTGGTTCTCTAAAATTGTCAAAGAAATAGGTGATTAAGAATTCTATTAGTTCGTTCTAGTTTGATTAGCATCAAAAGGAGTAATTTAATGCCTATCGCTTTCGAAACGATGCGTACATCTCACACAAGTCTTCATGTAGCTAACCTTCTTATTGTTTCATTGGTTGCCTCAAATTGTCAAATAAAATTAAGTGTCCTTTTTCTACGTTCTAGATTTATTTGCATTAAAAGGAGCAATACCATATAACTATCCCGTTTAACATGATGCGTACATCTCACCCAAGTCCTTCATATATGGAGACATTTTTATTGTTTCATTGGATCTACTAAATTGTTAAAGAAAAAGGTGATTAAGAGTCCTATTACTTCGTTCTAGTTTGATTAGCATCAAAAGGAGCAATCATATGACTATCACGTTCAAAACGATGCGTACATCTCACACAAGTCTTCATTTAAGGAGACCTTCTAATTGTTTCATAGGTTCTCTCAAATTATCTAAGAATGAGGTGGTTACGAGTCCTATTTTTTCGTTCTAGTTTAATTGGTATTAAAAGGAGCAATCCCATTACTATCGCGTTCAAAATGATACGCACATCTCACACACGTCTTCATTTAGGGAGATATTTTTATTGTTTCATTGGTTCTCTCAATTTGTCAAAGAAAGAGGTGATTATGAGTCATATTAGTTCGTTCTAGTTTGATAAGCATCAAAAGGAGCAATCCCATGACTATCGCGTTTAAAACGATGCGTAAATCCCATACAAATTTTCTTTTATGAAGACCTTTTAATTGGTTCATTGGTTCTCTAAAATTGTAAAAAAAAGATGTGATTAGGAGTCATATTACTTCGTTCTAGTTTAATTAGCATCAAAAGGAGCAATCCCATGGCTATCACGTTCAAAACGATGCGTACATCTCTCACAAATCTTCATGTTGGAAGATCTTCTTATTTTTTTTCATTGGTTGTCTCAAATTGTCAAAGAACTAGGAGATTAGGAGTCTTATTTATTCGTTTTAGTTTTATTGGCATCAAAACGAGCAATCTCATGACTATCACGTTCAAAACGATGCGTACATTTTACTCAAGTCTTCATTTAAGGAGACCTTCTAATTGTTTCATAGGTTCTCTCAAATTGTCTAAGAATGAGGTGGTTACGAGTCCTATTTTTTCGTTCTAGTTTGATTGGTATTAAAAGGAGCAATCCCATTACTATCGCGTTCAAAATGATGCGCACATCTCACACAAGTTTCATTTAGGGGGATATTTTATTGTTTCATTGGTTCTCTCAACTTGTCAAAGAAAGAGGTGATTATGAGTCCTATAAGTTCGTTCTAGTTTGATTAGCATCAAAAGGAGCAATCCCATGACTATCGCGTTCAAAACGATGCGTAAATCTCACACAAGTTTTCTTTTATGAAGACCTTTTAATTGTTTCATTGGTTCTCTAAAATTGTCAAAGAAAGAGGTGATTAGGAGTCATATTACTTCGTTCTAGTTTAATTAGCATCGAAAGGAGTAATCCCATGGCTAGCACATTCAAAACGATGCGTACATCTCTCACAAGTCTTCATGTTGGAAGATCTTCTTATTTTTTTCATTGGTTGTCTCAAATTGTCAAAGAAATAGGAGATTAGGAGTCCTATTTATTCGTTTTAGTTTTATTAGCATCAAAACGAGCAATCTCATGACTATCACGTGATGCGCAAATCTCAAACAAGTCTTCATTTAGGGAGATATTTTTTTATTGTTTTATTGGTTCTATCAAATTGTCAAAGAACGGGGTGATTAGTAGTTCTATAACTTCGTTTTAGTTTGATTAGCATCAAAAGGAGCAATCCTATGATTATCACGTTCAAAACGATGCGTACATCCTTACACAAGTCATCATTTAGGGAGACTTTCTAATTGTTTCATAGGTTCTCTCAAATTGTCAAAGAATGAGGTGATTACGAGTTCTATTACTTCGTTCAAGTTAGATTGGCATCAAAAGGGGCAATCTGATGACTATCACATTCGAAACGATACGTACATCTCACACAAGACTTCATTTAGGGAGACTTTCTTATTGTTTCATTGGTTCTCTAAAATTGTCAAAGAAATAGGTGATTAGGAATTCTATTAGTTCGTTCTAGTTTGATTAGCATCAAAAGGAGTAATTGAATGGTTGTCGCTTTCGAAACGATTCGTACATCTCACACAAGTCTTCATGTAGCTAACCTTCTTATTATTTCATTGGTTGTCTCAAATTGTCAAATAAAGTTAAGAGTCCTTTTTCTACGTTCTAGATTTATTTGCATTAAAAGGAGCAATGCCATATAACTATCCCGTTTAATATGATGCGTACATCTCACCCAAGTCCTTCATATATGGAGACATTTTTATTGTTTCATTGGATCTACTAAATTGTTAAAGAAAAAGGTGATTAAGAGTCTTATTACTTCGTTCTAATTTAAATAGCATCAAAAGAGCAATCACATGACTATCACGTTCAAAACGATGCGTACATCTCACTCATGTCTTCATTTAAGGAGACCTTCTAATTGTTTCAAAGGTTATCTCAAATTGTCTAAGAATGAAGTGGTTACGAGTCCTGTTTTTTTGTTCTAGTTTGATTGGTATATTAAAAGGAGCAATCCCATAACTATTACGTTCAAAATGATGCGCACATCTCACACAAGTCTTCATTTAGGGAGATATTTTTATTGTTTCATTGGTTCTCTCAATTTGTCAAAGAAAGCGGTGATGATGAGTCCTATTAGTTCGTTCTAGTTTGATTAGCATCAAAAGGAGCAATCCCATGACTATCGCGTTCAAAACGATGCGTAAATCTCACACAAGTTTTCTTTTATGAAGACCTTTTAATTGTTTCATTGGTTCTCTAAAATTGTCAAATAAAGAGGTGATTAGGAGTCATATTACTTAATTCTAGTTTAATTAGCATCAAAAGGAGCAATCCCATGGCTATCACGTTCAAAACGATGCGTACATCTCTCACAAGTCTTCATGTTGGAAGATCTTCTTATTTGTTTCATTGGTTGTCTCAAATTGTCAAAGAAATAGGAGATTAGGAGTCCTATTTATTCGTTTTAGTTTTATTGGCATCAAACGAGCAATCTCATGACTATCATGTTCAAAACGATGCGCAAAAATCAAACAAGTCTTCATTTAGGGAGACATTTTTTTTATTTTTTTATTAGTTCTGTCAAATTGTCAAAGAAAGGGGTGATTAGTAGTTCTATAACTTCGTTCTAGTTTGATTAGCGTCAAAAAGAGCAATCCTATGATTATCACGTTCAAAACGATGCGTACATCCTTGCATAAGTCTTCTTTTAGGGAGACCTTCTAATTGTTTCATAGGTTCTCTTAAATTGTCAAAGAATGAGGTGATTACGAGTTCTATTACTTCGTTCAAGTTAGATTGGCATCAAAAGGGGCAATCCGATGACTATCACATTCGAAACGATACGTACATCTCACACAAGACTTCATTTAGGAAGACCTTCTTATTGTTTCATTGGTTATCTAAAATTGTCAAAGAAATAGGTGATTAGGAATTCTATTAGTTCGTTCTAGTTCGATTAGCATCAAAAGGGGTAATTTAATGCCTATCGCTTTCAAAACGATGCGTACATCTCACACAAGTCTTCATGTAGCTAACCTTCTTATTGTTTCATTGGTTGCCTCAAATTATCAAATAAAATTAAGAGTCCTTTTCTACGTTCTAGATTTATTTGCATTAAAAGGAGCAATGCCATATAACTATCCCGTTTAACATGATGCGTACATCTCACCTAAGTCCTTCATATATGGAGACATTTTTATTGTTTCATTGGATCTACTAAATTGTTAAAGAAAAAGGTGATTAAGAGTCCTATTACTTCGTTCTAGTTTGATTAGCATCAAAAGGAGCAATCATATGACTATCACGTTCAAAACGATGCGTACATCTCACACAAGTCTTCATTTAAGGAGACCTTCTACTTGTTTCATAGGTTCTCTCAAATTATCTAAGAATGAGGTGGTTACGAGTCCTATTTTTTCGTTCTAGTTTAATTGGTATTAAAAGGAGCAATCCCATTACTATCGCGTTCAAAATGATACGCACATCTCACACAAGTCTTCATTTAGGGAGATATTTTTATTGTTTCATTGGTTCTCTCAATTTGTCAAAGAAAGAGGTGATTATGAGTCCTATTAGTTCGTTCTAGTTTGATTAGCATCAAAAGGAGCAATCCTATGACTATCGCGTTCAAAACGATGCATAAATCTCCCACAAATTTTCTTTTATGAAGACCTTTTAATTGTTTCATTGGTTCTCTAAAATTGTAAAAAAAAGAGGTGATTAGGAGTCATATTACTTCGTTCTAGTTTAATTAGCATCAAATGGAGCAATCCCATGGCTATCACGTTCAAAACGATGCGTACATCTCTCACAAATCTTCATGTTGGAAGATCTTCTTATTTTTTTTCATTGGTTGTCTCAAATTGTCAAAGAACTAGGAGATTAGGAGTCCTATTTATTCGTTTTAGTTTTATTGGCATCAAAACGAGCAATCTCATGACTATCACGTTCAAAACGATGCGTACATTTTACTCAAGTCTTCATTTAAGGAGACCTTCTAATTGTTTCATAGGTTCTCTCAAATTGTCTAAGAATGAGGTGGTTACGAGTCCTATTTTTTCGTTCTAGTTTGATTGGTATTAAAAGGAGCAATCCCACTACTATCGCGTTTAAAATGATGCACACATCTCACACAAGTCTTCATTTAGGAAGATATTTTTATTGTTTCATTGGTTCTCTCAATTTGTCAAAGAAATAGGTGATTATGAGTCCTATTAGTTCGTTCTAGTTTGATTAGCATCAAAAGGAGCAATCCCATGACTATCGCGTTCAAAACGATGCGTAAATCTCACACAAGTTTTCTTTTATGAAGACCTTTTAATTGTTTCATTGGTTCTCTAAAATTGTCAAAGAAAGATGTGATTAGGAGTCATATTACTCCGTTCTAGTTTAATTAGCATCAAAAGGAGCAATCCCATGGCTATCACGTTCAAAACGATGCGTACATCTCTCACAAGTCTTCATGTTGGAAGATCTTCTTATTTGTTTCATTGGTTGTCTCAAATTGTCAAAGAAATAGGAGATTAGGAGTCCTATTTATTCGTTTTAGTTTTATTGGCATCAAAACGAGCAATCTCATGACTATCATGTTCAAAACGATGCGCAAAAATCAAACAAGTCTTCATTTAGGGAGACATTTTTTTATTTTTTTATTAGTTCTGTCAAATTGTCAAAGAAAGGGGTGATTAGTAGTTCTATAACTTCGTTCTAGTTTGATTAGCGTCAAAAAGAGCAATCCTATGATTATCACGTTCAAAACGATGCGTACATCCTTGCATAAGTCTTCTTTTAGGGAGACCTTCTAATTGTTTCATAGGTTCTCTTAAATTGTCAAAGAATGAGGTGATTACGAGTTCTATTACTTCGTTCAAGTTAGATTGGCATCAAAAGGGGCAATCCGATGACTATCACATTCGAAATGATACGTACATCTCACACAAGACTTCATTTAGGAAGACCTTCTTATTGTTTCATTGGTTATCTAAAATTGTCAAAGAAATAGGTGATTAGGAATTCTATTAGTTCGTTCTAGTTCGATTAGCATCAAAAGGGGTAATTTAATGCCCATCGCTTTCAAAACGATGCGTACATCTCACACAAGTCTTCATGTAGCTAACCTTCTTATTGTTTCATTGGTTGCCTCAAATTATCAAATAAATTAAGAGTCCTTTTTCTACGTTCTAGATTTATTTGCATTAAAAGGAGCAATGCCATATCAGTATCCCGTTTAACATGATGCGTACATCTCACCTAAGTCCTTCATATATGGAGACATTTTTATTGTTTCATTGGATCTACTAAATTGTTAAAGAAAAAGGTGATTAAGAGTCCTATTACTTCGTTCTAGTTTGATTAGCATCAAAAGGAGTAATCATATGACTATCACGTTCAAAACGATGCGTACATCTCACACAAGTCTTCATTTAAGGAGACCTTCTACTTGTTTCATAGGTTCTCTCAAATTATCTAAGAATGAGGTGGTTACGAGTCCTATTTTTTCGTTCTAGTTTAATTGGTATTAAAAGGAGCAATCCCATTACTATCGCGTTCAAAATGATACGCACATCTCACACAAGTCTTCATTTAGGGAGATATTTTTATTGTTTCATTGGTTCTCTCAATTTGTCAAAGAAAGAGGTGATTATGAGTCCTATTAGTTCGTTCTAGTTTGATTAGCATCAAAAGGAGCAATCCTATGACTATCGCGTTCAAAACGATGCATAAATCTCCCACAAATTTTCTTTTATGAAGACCTTTTAATTGTTTCATTGGTTCTCTAAAATTGTAAAAAAAAGAGGTGATTAGGAGTCATATTACTTCGTTCTAGTTTAATTAGCATCAAATGGAGAAATCCCATGGCTATCACGTTCAAAACGATGCGTACATCTCTCACAAATCTTCATGTTGGAAGATCTTCTTATTTTTTTTTCATTGGTTGTCTCAAATTGTCAAAGAACTAGGAGATTAGGAGTCCTCTTTATTCGTTTTAGTTTTATTGGCATCAAAACGAGCAATCTCATGACTATCACGTTCAAAACGATGCGTACATTTTACTCAAGTCTTCATTTAAGGAGACCTTCTAATTGTTTCATAGGTTCTCTCAAATTGTCTAAGAATGAGGTGGTTACGAGTCCTATTTTTTCGTTCTAGTTTGATTGGTATTAAAAGGAGCAATCCCACTACTATCGCGTTTAAAATGATGCGCACATCTCACACAAGTCTTCATTTAGGAAGATATTTTTATTGTTTCATTGGTTCTCTCAATTTGTCAAAGAAATAGGTGATTATGAGTCCTATTAGTTCGTTCTAGTTTTATTAGCATCAAAAGGGAGCAATCCCATGACTATCGCGTTCAAAACGATGCGTAAATCTCACACAAGTTTTCTTTTATGAAGACCTTTTAATTGTTTCATTGGTTCTCTAAAATTGTCAAAGAAAGATGTGATTAGGAGTCATATTACTTCGTTCTAGTTTAATTAGCATCAAAAGGAGCAATCCCATGGCTATCACGTTCAAAACGATGCGTACATCTCTCACAAGTCTTCATGTTGGAAGATCTTCTTATTTGTTTCATTGGTTGTCTCAAATTGTCAAAGAAAATAGGAGATTAGGAGTCCTATTTATTCGTTTTAGTTTATTGGCATCAAACGAGCAATCTCATGACTATCATGTTCAAAACGATGCGCAAAAATCAAACAAGTCTTCATTTAGGGAGACATTTTTTTATTTTTTTATTAGTTCTGTCAAATTGTCAAAGAAAGGGGTGATAGTAGTTCTATAACTTCGTTCTAGTTTGATTATCGTCAAAAAGAGCAATCCTATGATTATCACGTTCAAAACGATGCGTACATCCTTGCATAAGTCTTCTTTTAGGGAGACCTTCTAATTGTTTCATAGGTTCTCTTAAATTGTCAAAGAATGAGGTGATTACGAGTTCTATTACTTCGTTCAAGTTAGATTGGCATCAAAAGGGGCAATCCGATGACTATCACATTCGAAACGATACGTACATCTCACACAAGACTTCATTTAGGAAGACCTTCTTATTGTTTCATTGGTTATCTAAAATTGTCAAAGAAATAGGTGATTAGGAATTCTATTAGTTCGTTCTAGTTCGATTAGCATCAAAAGGGGTAATTTAATGCCTATCGCTTTCAAAACGATGCGTACATCTCACACAAGTCTTCATGTAGCTAACCTTCTTATTGTTTCATTGGTTGCCTCAAATTATCAAATAAAATTAAGAGTCCTTTTTCTACGTTCTAGATTTATTTGCATTAAAGGAGCAATGCCATATAACTATCCCGTTTAACATGATGCGTACATCTCACCTAAGTCCTTCATATATGGAGACATTTTTATTGTTTCATTGGATCTACTAAATTGTTAAAGAAAAAGGTGATTAAGAGTCCTATTACTTCGTTCTAGTTTGATTAGCATCAAAAGGAGCAATCATATGACTATCACGTTCAAAACGATTGCGTACATCTCACACAAGTCTTCATTTAAGGAGACCTTCTACTTGTTTCATAGGTTCTCTCAAATTATCTAAGAATGAGGTGGTTACGAGTCCTATTTTTCGTTCTAGTTTAATTGGTATTAAAAGGAGCAATCCCATTACTATCGCGTTCAAAATGATACGCACATCTCACACAAGTCTCATTTAGGGAGATATTTTTATTGTTTCATTGGTTCTCTCAATTTGTCAAAGAAAGAGGTGATTATGAGTCCTATTAGTTCGTTCTAGTTTGATTAGCATCAAAGGAGCAATCCTATGACTATCGCGTTCAAACGATGCATAAATCTCCCACAAATTTTCTTTTATGAAGACCTTTTAATTGTTCATTGGTTCTCTAAAATTGTAAAAAAAAGAGGTGATTAGGAGTCATATTACTTCGTTCTAGTTTAATTAGCATCAAATGGAGCAATCTCATGGCTATCACGTTCAAACGATGCGTACATCTCTCACAAATCTTCATGTTGGAAGATCTTCTTATTTTTTTTCATTGGTTGTCTCAAATTGTCAAAGAACTAGGAGATTAGGAGTCCTATTTATTCGTTTTAGTTTTATTGGCATCAAAACGAGCAATCTCATGACTATCACGTTCAAAACGATCCGCAAATCTCAAACAAGTCTTCATTTAGGGAGACATTTTTTTATTTTTTTATTAGTTCTGTCAAATTGTCAAAGAAAGGGGTGATTAGTAGTTCTATAACTTCGTTCTAGTTTGATTAGCGTCAAAAAGAGCAATCCTATGATTATCACGTTCAAAACGATGCGTACATCCTTGCATAAGTCTTCTTTTAGGGAGACCTTCTAATTGTTTCATAGGTTCTCTTAAATTGTCAAAGAATGAGGTGATTACGAGTTCTATTACTTCGTTCAAGTTAGATTGGCATCAAAAGGGGCAATCTGATGACTATCACATTCGAAACGATACGTACATCTCACACAAGACTTCATTTAGGGAGACTTTCTTATTGTTTCATTGGTTCTCTAAATTGTCAAAGAAATAGGTGATTAGGAATTCTATTAGTTCGTTCTAGTTTGATTAGCATCAAAGGAGTAATTGAATGGCTATCGCTTTCGAAACGATTCGTACATCTCACACAAGTCTTCATGTAGCTAACCTTCTTATTATTTCATTGGTTGTCTCAAATTGTCAAATAAAGTTAAGAGTCCTTTTTCTACGTTCTAGATTTATTTGCATTAAAAGGAGTAATGCCATATAACTATCCCGTTTAAAATGATGCGTACATCTCACCCAAGTCCTTCATATATGGAGACATTTTTATTGTTTCATTGGATCTACTAAATTGTTAAAGAAAAAGGTGATTAAGAGTCCTATTACTTCGTTCTAGTTTGATTAGCATCAAAAGGAGCAATCACATGACTATCACGTTCAAAACGATGCGTACATCTCACACAAGTCTTCATTTAAGGAGACCTTCTAATTGTTTCATAGGTTCTCTCAAATTATCTAAGAAAGAGGTGGTTACGAGTCCTATTTTTTCGTTCTAGTTTGATTAGTATTAAAAGGAGCAATCCCATTACTACAAAATGATATGCACATCTCACACAAGTCTTCATTTAGGGAGATATTTTTATTGTTTCATTGGTTCTCTCAATTTGTCAAAGAAAGAGGTGATTATGAGTCCTATTAGTTCGTTCTAGTTTGATTAGCATCAAAAGGAGCAATCCCATGACTATCGCGTTCAAAACGATGCATAAATCTCACACAAATTTTCTTTTATGAAGACCTTTTAATTGTTTCATTGGTTCTCTAAAATTGTAAAAAAAAAGAGGTGATTAGGAGTCATATTACTTCGTTCTAGTTTAATTAGCATCAAATGGAGCAATCCCATGGCTATCACGTTCAAAACGATGCGTACATCTCTCACAAATCTTCATGTTGGAAGATCTTCTTATTTTTTTTCATTGGTTGTCTCAAATTGTCAAAGAACTAGGAGATTAGGAGTCCTATTTATTCGTTTTAGTTTTATTGGCATCAAAACGAGCAATCTCATGACTATCACGTTCAAAACGATGCGTACATTTTACTCAAGTCTTCATTTAAGGAGACCTTCTAATTGTTTCATAGGTTCTCTCAAATTGTCTAAGAATGAGGTGGTTACGAGTCCTATTTTTTCATTCTAGTTTGATTGGTATTAAAAGGAGCAATCCCACGACTATCGCGTTTAAAATGATGCGCACATCTCACACAAGTCTTCATTTAGGAAGATATTTTTATTGTTTCATTGGTTCTCTCAATTTGTCAAAGAAAGAGGTGATTATGAGTCCTATTAGTTCGTTCTAGTTTGATTAGCATCAAAAGGAGCAATCCCATGACTATCGCGTTCAAAACGATGCGTAAATCTCACACAAGTTTTCTTTTATGAAGACCTTTTAATTGTTTCATTGGTTCTCTAAAATTGTCAAAGAAAGATGTGATTAGGAGTCATATTACTTCGTTCTAGTTTAATTAGCATCAAAAGGAGCAATCCCATGGCTATCACGTTCAAAACGATGCGTACATCTCTCACAAGTCTTCATGTTGGAAGATCTTCTTATTTATTCATTGGTTGTCTCAAATTGTCAAAGAAATAGGAGATTAGGAGTCCTATTTATTCGTTTTAGTTTTATTGGCATCAAAACGAGCAATCTCATGACTATCATTCAAAACGATGCGCAAATCTTAAACAAGTCTTCATTTAGGGAGACATTTTTTTTATTTTTATTAGTTCTGTCAAATTGTCAAAGAAAGGGGTGATTAGTAGTTCTATAACTTCGTTCTAGTTTGATTAGCGTCAAAAAGAGCAATCCTATGATTATCACGTTCAAACGATGCGTACATCCTTACATAAGTCATCATTTAGGGAGACCTTCTAATTGTTTCATAGGTTATCTCAATTGTCAAAGAATGAGGTGATTACGAGTCTATTACTTCGTTCAAGTTAGATTGGCATCAAAAGGGGCAATCCGATGACTATCACATTCGAAACGATACGTACATCTCACACAAGACTTCATATAGGGAGACCTTCTTATTGTTTCATTGGTTCTCTAAAATTGTCAAAGAAATAGGTGATTAAGAATTCTATTAGTTCGTTCTAGTTTGATTAGCATCAAAAGGAGTAATTTAATGCCTATCGCTTTCGAAACGATGCGTACATCTCACACAAGTCTTCATGTAGCTAACCTTCTTATTGTTTCATTGGTTGCCTCAAATTGTCAAATAAAATTAAGTGTCCTTTTTCTACGTTCTAGATTTATTTGCATTAAAAGGAGCAATACCATATAACTATCCCGTTTAACATGATGCGTACATCTCACCCAAGTCCTTCATATATGGAGACATTTTTATTGTTTCATTGGATCTACTAAATTGTTAAAGAAGGTGATTAAGAGTC